>JARACY010004111.1:0-28733 GCA_029255725.1 Scrobipalpa atriplicella | reverse complement strand
TTATCTTCCGCGGTAAACATAAAAGGATATGTCGAGTGGGGTTAATCTTCCCACGTGATGGGGGTTGTGTTGTGAAGTTAGACATTACGTTTAGAACGTACCTACATATTGTTGTAGTGTTGTTTAGGGATTTGTGAACGTTGCATAATACTGTCCTATTATCTTCTCTGATACTATAATGAAAATTATACCGGGTGTAAGGGACACCTTTCCGCAAACTAATTGGGGTTGTTCAGTTGACGTAACTGAACAATTTTCACCATATAAAATTACCACCTAGATCCGACAATTGCTATGGGGAAGCCATTATATTTCTTCATTTCCTGAAAGACGTTCTGTGTAAAAGTTGTTCAGTTCTACATTCATTCGGATTAAAATAAGCTGATTTTTACGGACAAATAGGTGTTTTATTTTCGCAGGAAGTTCTCTATATACATACATAAAATCACGCCTTTATCCCTAATGGAGTAGGCAGAGCAAAAACTACCTAAATAAAGGTCGTTCCGCCACGTCTGACAAGTTTTGAATGTTATGAAGGTTATGTGTATTGCTATAGTGACAGGTTGTCAGCCCATTGCCTAAATTACAATACTGAAACCCTCAAATCCCTTAGCTGATTTTTACAGTATGCCCGGGAGGAGATGCAGCTGGCACATTCTATGTTAACCAAACCAGCATGGAAGTAAGTATTTTGCTTAAGCCACGATTAACACCAGGGATTCAAAAAGTCTGTGCAAAATATGAAAGTATTTAGGGATAAGTACCATATTATGGTATGCCTAGGTACCTCTCTTTTAGGAACTGAATCGAAATGCATCCCACAACCTCCAAAATCATGTAAAGAAATGTAATACAATGTGAAGAAAGCCTATACCACTCGAACACAGAGGTAAATAAACAAATTATTACAGCTGGTATAACAATAATGGAAGCCCATTTAGTCCAACCAACTAGACGTAAATCGCTTAACAATTATGCACTAAAACATGGTAATAGTCCAACCGACCAACCCGTTTGTTAGACCAGCTCGGAACAACAAGAGCATCGTTACACAGTGTGTTCACAAATTGGTGTAATAAGTCAGCCATTATATAGCGTGTTCGCAAACTGCGGCGACATTGTTTGGACACAACTACTTGCTACTTATCAAGTGGGTTTTCCAAACCGAAGAACCCAGGTGTCAGAGTTTTTAAACAGCCTATTAGTAACAGCTAATAACTCTGACATGGTTAATGTAAAGACCACTATCAGCGATAAGTGACCGGGACCGTCGGCTTAACGTGTCCTCCGTCTTTCATACGATCATTGTCCTAACCAAAATGGGAACCAAAAAAATATTAACTTAATATATATTGACTTTATGAGATTTTCCCCATTTTGGTTAGGACAAATATCAACTTTGTGTTCCCGCCCTGGGAATCGAACCCAGGACCTCAAGATCGGAAGAAGATCGGAGGTGGGGCTTCACTGAGGACGACACGTGCGAGTGTGGCGCCTTACAAACGATGTCACACTTAAGGTGGTTCGATGAGCTCCCCAGCGCCCTTCCAAGAAATAAATTTATTGGTCTAAAATAGTCAAAAGCGTGTTAGCTGTGCTATTAGGCGGATTAAAACTCTGACACCAGGGTTTATAGGGTCGATCGTCTTGAAACCCACACGTCAAGAAGAATGGAAGGTAAATTGAGTAGAAGAATAATTACTTTTATTTTATAAAGGCTGTATTTTGTAGACTTCCATGCTGGACTGGGAGTGATAGAAAAACATAGAATGTGCCAGCTGCATCTCCTCCCGCGCATGCTGTAAAAATCAGCTAAGGGAATCGAGGGTTTCAGTGTATTGCAATTTAGGCGATGGGCTGACAACCTGTCACTATAGCAATATACATAATCACCTGTATAATAACCCTCAAAACTTGTCAGACGTGGCGGAATGACCTTTATTTAGGTCGTTTTTGCTCTGCCTACCCCAATAGGAAAAAAAAGCGTGATTTTATGTATGTATGTATGTATGTATTTTCTTCTATTCAAAACAGATCCTCAAATAACAGCAAAAACAAACAAATTAGCTTTATCATCCCTCAAATCGTCGACGACAATTAACAAGAAGTTAAATTAGACAATTAAGACAAAAAAAGAGACAAGAAACAAGAGAAAGGAAGGAGTCCATTTAGATTAACATCTGGTTTCGGTAATGACGCGACTGAACGACGACTTATTTCAACAGCGAAGGGTGGGCTTATAAATACCTAACAACTTCTATTTTACAGAATATGAAGGTTATTTGATGTTGCGAAATGAGGTTTTTAAAAGTTAAAATATATGGTTACACAGTTTATATAGGTACATCTATACCTTAATAATATTTATTAACGCGAAGTTTGGATGGATGAATGTTTGATACTCTTACACGTCTAAACGTCTGGAGCGATTTTAATAAAATTTGGTTTGGAGGTACATGACACCCTGGCACACCCTGGATTACACATAGGCTACTTTTACCCCAGGAAAATGCCTGCCACGGGAGAACTTAGGCGGAAATCTAGTGTTTAATAACGAATCCTAGCGCGGATGCTTTTGATAGGCATTTAAAAATCCACAAAATCATTTTGCCCGAAATTTCGACCGAGTTGCATCAGTCGTGGTCGCGAGCTCAACCAATCCGATGATTCAGCCTGCATTGCCCTAACCAAACAGGGAACAAGAACAACGCAAAAAGAGATAAATTGACAAATCAACTTTATGAGACACATAGAAATCAAGATTTTGGGCATTTTAAACTTGAATATACCTTGAAGCAGACACGTTATGGTCGTTGAACTTTGAGACAACAATAAGTACCTACGCCATAACATAACTACGGCTTCTATGAAGTTTTTAGCCCAATAGGTCTCATTGGAAGATTGCTTTACTAATTTTACTGGTCTAAAACTAGCACTTCTCAGAGTCAAAAGAGACAACATAACCGGCCGACAATCAAGCGTCGTCTACACTACCACGATTGCAAGAAAAACACAAAGAGAATCACAGGCAAAGCTTAAAGTCTTGCATACATAGCCGCGGGCGTGTATCTTTCGCGAGTGAGGTGCGGTGGAAGTGTCAGCGGAAACGTAGAAAGATTCAAGTGAAGAGTATTTGAGCGATTGTTGGTCAAGTTAGTGCTTATTCATATCCGATAACGAATCTCTTCCATGCTGGACTGGGAGTGATAGAAAAACATAGAATGTGCCAGCTGCATCTCTTCCCGGGCATGGTGTAAAAACCAGCTAAGGGATTCAAGAGTTTTAATGTATTGCAATTTAGGCGATGGCTGACAACCTGTCACTATAGCAATACACATGACTATCTGAAATAACCCTCAAAACTTGTTAGACGTGGCGGAATTACCTTTTGTTCGTTTTCGCTCTGCCTACCCCATTAGGGATAAAGGCGTGATTTTATGTATGTATGATAACGAATGTGGGTAAGCTATAGATGGGTGGCTGGTACTGGTATATCAAGGCGTGTTAAGCCGTTGGTCCCGGTTAATATCGTAGATATTAGTCGTTAAGCCATGTTAGAGACCATTTGGCAGCTTGCAAACTTTAAGTTGGGTAGGCCACAAATAATTATCGTCCATTATCGCGATAATTAATGGCATTTCTCGTTAGTGTGACCCCAGCATTACTGTTTCACAGTAAAATAGGCTCTTTTAATTTACTCAAATCCGCTCCCACTGCCGCCCCACTTCAAGCATTTACCGCGAAGTCAAAAGAAGATAGACCAAAGGCGAGGAAAACAGCCGCGAGATACAAGCAAATGAAGATTGGGGACACTGCTGCGTTAAAGAAAGAAGGGTACAGTTTTCATCTTCATACGTCCAGCATGTATACAGGGTGTTTGGTGCATCGTTTGCCAAATTGAAAAGGACGATTAAAGGGGTCTTTTGCTACCTCTTCACGTCTTTTAAAAAATTTTAGCTCGAAAAAAAAAATTGCCTTGTCCATACAAAACTGAAAATCGCGGAAAGCATCTTAGTATGGAAAAGGCATTTTTTTTTTCCGAGCTAAAATTTTTTAAAAGACGTGAAGAGGTAGCAAAACACCCCTTTAATCGTCCCTTTCAATTTGGCAAACGATGCACCAAACACCCTGTATAACTTTTTTAGTAGGTAGGTATATTTTTATTACAAAGTACCTAGTAACTTATTTTTTGATCACCCATATGCATGATTTCGAATGAATATACGAACTTTCACAGAAGATAAAGTGTGCTGTTATTCAGTTAAAAAAAAACCATTTGCTTCAATAGGGAGGTTTTAAAGGGGTGGTAATTACTATTCAATTTTTGTGAGGTTATATGGAAGAAATCGCTCTCGCTGATAAAACCGCTTTTGCACAAAATTATTTTAACTGTTCTCTGTAATTCGTATTACGCTTACTTACGCCTTATTTTTATTTTTTTAACAATTAATTGTACATAGAACAATTACATAGGGAATTAAGACACAACCAGACAATGGCCTCGATTCTGGCCGTCCAGTTACTAATTCTAATTCTTAGTAGCGCTGTCACTTTCTCATATTTGACATAAGAACGGCATAGCAAATAAACACATGACATTGACATTCCTAATCTGACATAAGACTGCTTAAATTACGTAAAATTAGTGAGCACGCTCTATAGTCATTCCTTATTTAAAGCGCCGTACGTCAAATTAGGAATTTCAAAGTCACGTGTTTGTTTGCTATCCTGTTCTTATGTCAAATTTAAGAAAGTGACAGCGCTACTAAGAATTAGAATTAATAATAGTGCGTCCTGAATTAGCACCACTGCCTATGTATTTTTAAATTGAAATTTCTTATTTTTCTTATTATTATCCTATATGTCACAAACGTGACCTCAATCTCATGTATGTAAATCTAACGCTAAATCTACTCTAAAACCGTGTCTGAAACCCCTAAAACACCTATAGACCCATAAAAGGTTCAACACAACAGGTAGATTTTATCTAAATCGTCTGTCAGAGGGACATGAACCAGCTTTAGCGGCTTGTCAAGATGTTATCTCAAATAAATGGACGGAAATGTCGAGTTCCAATGAATAGTACAAGCGGTGATTTGTTGGAAGTTGTGGTTTTTCGTTTATTAGGTTATTATTTTAGAGAAAAAAAAAACTAAGTGGAAAATTTGGAGAGGACCATACATACATGCATAAAATCACGCCTGTATCCCTAATGGGGTAGGCAGAGCAAAAACGACCTAAACATAGGTTGTTCCGCCACGTCTGACAAGTTTCGAGGGCTAATACAGATGATGATTATGTATATTGCTATAGTGACGGGTTGTCAGCCCATCGCCTAAATTGCAATACACTGAAACCCTCGATTCCCTTAGCTGATTTTTACAGCATGCACGGGAGGAGATGCAGCTGGCACATTCTACGTTTTTCTATCACTCCCAGTCCAGCATGGAAGCAATGGGAATGACCAACCTAACTTAAATAGGTATATCTAAAAGTAAAGCATCCATATGATAAGGGTAAAGAGATAAATCCCCGACACTCCGAGGCTCGTATTTATAAAGGGATCTCAAGATTGAGAGCAATATTAAGTATGGATTAGACAGCCTGTTTTGTACTGAAATGACATTTCTGATACGAATTCAGTCTAGCTGTCACTCTTGAGAGCTGATTATAAATACGGGTCCGGACCGGTCCGAGATTTCCCGAGAATGCGAAAATCCTACGTTAAAAACTTGATTCATAATTCGTAGCTTTCGTAGTAGATTACTACGTTACTACGTCGTAGCTGATTGCTACGCAACGCACTGTACTACGTAATCTACTTGTGTACCCTTTACTAGGCAGCGTATGTAGAAAATTTTCATTGCTTTTGAAACTTAATTAATATCAAAATGAATAATTTCAAAAAGTAAACCTTGATTTTTGTTAATTTCAAATTTTCAATTTCAATTTTATTGCTTGTTTTCATTTTACCTATAAACAAGTATTTGTAGAGAACGAGTATTTGTAGAGAAGTTTTTAATTTATCAATTTTAAGTAATCAAAAGTATTGCCTTTCATTTGCATTAGAAGTTTTATAACCAGAAGGACGGGGATTTCATTTAGTGACTAGAGTTAAGTTGACCCACTAAAAAAGGAGAAAAAAACGGCCAAGTTCGAGTCGGACTCGCGCACGAAGGGTTCCGTAACATCATCTATAAAAATGGAAACAAAATCATATCTGTCAGTTGGCCAGTTTTTTGTATTTGTTGTCATAGCGGCAATAGGAGATACATCATAATGTGAAAAATTCAACTATATAACTATCAGGGTTCATGAGAAACAGCCTCCGACACATTATCTACAAGAACGAGCCAAAAAATCACGTTTTTTGTATGGCAGCCCCCCTTAATATTTATTGTATAGTATTTGTTGTTATAGCGGCAACAGAAATACATAATCTGCGAAAATTTCAACTCTCTAGCTATCACGGTTCGTGAGATACAGCCTGGTGACAGACGGAAGGACGGACAGACAGACAGACAGCGAGGTATGAGTAATAGGGTCCCGTTTTTTACCATTTGGGTACGGAACCCTAAAAACATACTTTTCACTACGACTCCAAGGTATTCGCGGTCTAAAGCTCGCTCGGTATGTTAAAAGTGACCTCTCCGCATCGTCACAGTGTCACAGTCTACTTCATAATAGGACTTGTTGAATACCGACGCGCGACTGAATTATTCACACCGTCACCCCGCCCCACTGTAGGGTTGGCAGTTGAACAAACATAGAATATATCTGTCCCTGTCGCTACTCTTCCCGAAAATACAGACGTCTCTTGAAGGTTTTCATTTGAAATAACCCGATGAACTCTCGTATCGGATATTTTAACCATCCTAGGCCTCTAACATGGTTGAAGTGGCGAAAGCAATGGATTATTTTTCCATTTATTGGGTTAGGGAAATCATATATTTTTAACTCGCGACCACCGTCACACCGGAGTCCGGCGCCAAACAGCTTGCTGTGTTCCGTCGGTGCTTGAGACTACCAGTGCCTTAACAGGCGTCTTCTGGGTTAGCTCGCTCCATCGTCGACTCTGTCACGGTCATCGCTGACCTTTGTGTCTAGAGTCAAGAGCTAACCCATTACAAGTAAAAAAAAAAATTCAAGAAAACTACAAGGTCAAAAAAATGTATAGAAGACTTTTTTTGTCGCCAACCCTACGCATTGCGTGAACACCCTAAATAGGTCAGTTTTTATAGCCGTTCCGATGAGGGACATTCCGGCTTAAATGTACCAAGGTACCAACATTGTTTTTTTTTTTCATATTTTCCATTTTGTGACCGTGTCGAATGAGAAATTTATGGAAGTGAATGACTTACTGAATGTACGTACTCCGGAAGGCTTAGCTATGAATAAATAATTTTACGGAAATAATAACAGGCCATAGTTATTAAGTGGTGATGTTATTTGAATAATTAAAATGCGTTATCCGTCCAAAGTTCAGAAGCGGAAGTACAATCGCTTTTTACTTAGTGGACAGGAGTTTATACGGGTGTAAGGGAAAGCGTCCCGCAAACTAATAGGGTTGTTCAGTCAACCAAACTGAACAACTAAATCGGGAATTTTTTTCAGGAAATGAAAAAAGAAATTTGCTTTTTCATACAAAGTGACCGGCTCGATCCGACAATTTGTATGGAAAAGCATTCTTTTTTAATTTCCTGAAAAAAAATGGTGATAATTGTTAAGTTTCGTTGACTGAGCATCCCCTATCAGTTTGCGGGACGCTGTCCCTTACACCCAGTAATTGACGACCCATCATAGACATTTTTTTCTCTTTGTAGGTATTTTTGCTCAGTATGTATATGTAGGTATGTATTTTTTTTTTAATTTATTTGTATATTATGTATGTGTTACGCACAATTCCCGAAATCGCTCATTGGCCGGAAAAAAGGCACACTTCGCGGATTGGCAAATGCAAAACGCGCAATCCGAGAAATGTCCTTTCATTTCGGCCATTGAGCGTTTTACAAAAACCATTTCGCTGACTGGTAAACACGAAACAGCCAATTGCCGAATTCATTGAAATATCAGGTGTAAAGGACATTAAAACACCAGGCATGAGGGACAACTTAACGCAAACTGATAGGGGTTCTATGACTTAAAATAGTGTATTTATAGATTTATTTAAATTTAGACTATGCACTTGACAATATAATCGTCGCCACACTCGACATAAACTCCCCCACACTAGAAAACTTCTAACTGCAATGTTCCACACAAGTGAACGCGCTAAATCTCTAAACTTGGACAAGTTGTGCGCCCCAATAACGAGCTGGGGACCGCAGAACTATCATCATAAAGACGCGGCTTCAAAATAATGAACTTAGATTATTTATTAGATCTGAAGAGATGGGACTTAGAGATGGAACTTCCATTCTAGACTGGGAGCGATAGAAAAACATAGAATGTGCCAGCTGCATCTCCTCCCGGGCATGCTGTAAAAACCAGCTAAGGGATTCGAGGGTTTTAGTGTATTGCAATTTAGGCGATGGGCTGACAACCTGTCACTACAGCAATATACACACACATCTATCTTAAACAACCCTCAAAGGTTAATACAGAAGTAGATTATTTATATTGCTATAGTGACGAGTTGTCAGCCCATCACTTAAATTGCAATACATTGCAACCCTCGATTTCCTTAGCTGATTTTTACAGCATGCACGGGAGGAGATGAAATTTTAGTTCCATCTGTCACCGCATCAAACTCTTTTTTGCCCAAGCTGTACATTTAAAGAACATAGAATCTTCCATGCTGGAATGGGAGCGATAGAAAAACATAGAATGTGCCAGCTGCATCCCCGGGCATGCTATAAAAACCAGCTAAGGGATTCGAGGGTTTCAGTGTATTGCAATTTAGGCGATGGGCTGACAACCTGTCACTATAGCGATATACTACCATAAAGACCCATAATAACCCTCAAAACTGGTCAGACGTGGCGGAACGACCTTTGGGTCGTTTTCGCTCTGCCTACCCCATTAGGGATAAAGGCGTGATTATATGTATGTATTTATGTACACCTAAAGTCTGAAAGACAAGTCAAGGTTGTCATAAAAATTGACAGGAACAATCTTATTGCTTAGGTGGTAATTTCTTTAAGCCAACTTGAAGAAATTGCCATCTAAATAATAAGTTCAACATACCTACTTTGTTTTTTTTTTATTACTCCAGTCTAGGTCGGGAGCAACTGAGACGGAGTCGACGATGGAGCGAGCTCATGCAGAAGATGCCTGTTCACTCTAACTTTGAAAGTGTTGGGGGTTGTATGCATTCGGAAACACAGGTAGAGTGTTCCACTCTTTTGCCGTGCGCATTATGAAAGAGTTTTGGAAGCGCTTAGTACGTATTGGTGGAATATCGACCAGCAGATATGGATGGTATTAATGTGATGGTTTTTAGATGAAGATGTGAGGAAGAGATGATGATAGAGTTACGTTGTATTAGTGCGCAGCGAAAGAGTGAGCGAATCAGCATGGAAGATTAGACGAAGAAGTTAGGAAATGTCGTTTTAAAATTCACAATATAGGTACCTATGTTTCACATTAATAAATGTGCCATGGATCGAGTTTATTACGCAATACAGCAGACGATATACATGTTGTTTGGTGCATCGTTTGCCAAATTGAAAGGGACGATTAAAGGGGTCTTTTGCTACCTCTTCACGTGTTTAAAAAAATTTTAGCACGAAAAAAAATTACCTTTTCCATACAAAGATGCTTTCCGCGATTTTCAGTTTTGTATGGACAAGGCAATTTTTTTTTCGAGCTAAAATTTTTTTAAAAGACGTGAAGAGGTAGCAAAAGACCCCTTTAATCGTCCCTTTCAATTTGGCAAACGATGCACCAAACACCCTGTATAAGAAATGTAGTAGGATATCCTCATTCCACTTCGACAATAAATTCGATATCAGACTCCCCCGGTTTATTCCCATCTACTCCAGTTCCACTTGACCAGTGCCGGGTGGGAAATAAATAAAAATACGCCCCGTTTCTCACCTGCCGTCGGCTCCGCTCTCAAGACCCTTGTCACTGCTTGAAACCGAAACGAGGGTTAGGTATGTGCGTACAAAGTTTTCGACGGATCGTTTGGCCGAATAGTTGTAATAGAAAATTTGAAAACTGTTCACAGACAATAAATTTTGAAATGAGATTCATACTGCAACAGCTTAAGATTTAAGATTAACAGCAAGTGTATGTTAGTGACCTTTAACACACTTTACTAAGGCTCGTATTTATAAAGCGATCTCAAGATTGAAAGCAATATTAAGTACTGATTTGACACGCCATTTTGTACTGAAATGACATTTCTGATTGATACGAACTTTAACTAGCTGTCAGTCTCAAGTGCTGTTTATTAATACAGGCCTTAATTCACCAGGTTTAAAATTAAACCTATTCGAACTGACGACCACGGCGTTTTGTACCGCTGCTATTAACCAAGTGAGCTATCGTATGTATTACAACTCGGCGAACTTTCTGCTCTGTTCAATCGTGTGAATTAGAACAATCGTAATAATAACTATGATAAATCGATGCGATGGTTCATGGAAGATTTTCGAGCAATCGTTTATTCGATCAATCGAAACGACATACGACACCCTCTCAATACTGAACTCGACAACTTGATTATGTCGGACTTACTGTGACGTGTCGAATTGCCGATATATGGGGTAGGCAGGAGGAAGAGCTGACGTGTGAATTGTAAAATAAGACTTGGAGATATCAAGTTATACAGGGTGTAAAAAAAAGTACTGCGTTCCTTCAAACCATGTTCTACTAAGGATACCAAACAACTTTCCCAATGCAGAAAAATTTAAGCTCAAAAGAAATTTGCCTTTTCCATATTAACTTGTAGATGTGGCGAGCATTTTTCTATGAAGGCGAATTTTTTTTTTCGAACAAAAATTTTTTGCAATATTTTGAACCTGCCATACCTTGAGAATTTTATATCACAATTATTCGAACTTAGGACCTCCAGTACAGCAGACAGGCTCACTATACACTGATTCATCAAACCAACCATATTATTAAAATATTAAAAATTCAATTACCTAGAAACCACGTAACATCCCTATACCAAGTAATAGATGCTCAGGTGTTTTACTCAGAGAGTAAACGTTTATAGAAACGAAGATGCCACCACAAACTTTCTAATGTTTTATGGATAATAATCAGGGCTGGCAACTCTATCAACAAGAAACATGAAAAACTCACTGTGAAGTGATTTCGGCTGAAGGACTTGTTTCCACGCCAAGACTCTTTAAAAAAAAAAAAGAAGCTTAAAGATCTAGGAACTCAATAAAAATGTATAAACCAGCTTTCCGTCCCGCGGTTTCACCCGCGGCTTAATGGGATTTCCCGTGGGAATAAGATATTTTCCCGCAGTAAAAAGTTTATTATGCATGTGCATATATGCAGCCTATGTCTCCGTCTCCAGGTTACCATTTTTTAAAATTAAATACGGACGAAATTCTTGCGGACGCCTTATTGAATTTTGGAGGCATGTCCTGTGTTCCTGATGGCTGTTCCATATACGCTAGTATAATAGTAGTTCAGTGATCTCATCACGCATTTTTCATTACAAAGTATCATGAATGTGTAATAATGTAAATAATGTTCTCAACCATAGCCAGTTACAACTAAAACTAATTTAACTCTCACCACTGCGATATTGCGCACGATCTTGCGTACTAAGATATTATCGTAAATGTTACTTATTTACTTCCATGCTGTACTGGGAGAGATAGAAAAACATAGAATGTGCCAGCTGCATCTCCTCCCGGGCATGCTGTAAAAATCAGCTAAGGGATCCGAGGGTTTCAGTATTGTAATTTAGGCGCTGGGCTGACAACCTGTCACTATAGCAATACACATGACCATCTGAAATAACCCTCAAAACTTGTCAGACGTGGCGGAATGACCTTTCGGTTGTTTTAGCTCTGCCTACCCCATTAGGGATAAAGGCGTGATTTTATGTATGTTGTCGCTTTGCTTTTCCCCTGATTTAAGTTTCTATGTAAGAAAAAAATGTTAAGAAAACACTCAGTTAATTAAAGTAGGTATGCATATAACATTTCTTAAGGGTTTAGAGTCTGTGCGAAAAGAGAACAGGCATAGAATCGGAGGGCGCACATTTGTATTAACTATCCCACGGCTGGTTGCGTGGCGTTTATGCCTAGGTCTTTGACCTAAAACCTCCAAAATTTAATGAAGAAGGTTACTGTTAAAGACTTGGGCATAATCCTCACACGACCAAGCGACAGTTAATTAAATACAAATGCGCGCCCTCAAATTCCATGCCTGTTCTCTTTTCGCACAGACTAATTGAATCCAACGAATAAGTCAAAATGCAAAAAGAGTCATCACTTCAAATCCCTTGTTTATAAAAGTCTCAGGTGTACCTACTCTCAAAATGTTTATAAATCCGCTTTAGTCAGAGTCACCCTTTCTTTATTCAGTTACTAGCTTTAGCTTTCCGCCCGCCATTTAACCAGAAAAATATATTTTTTTTCAGCTTTAAAAAACTTACTGTTCTCCCTTCAGGCGAAACTGTAAAAGTCAGTTAGGCGATTTTAGGTCTTTATACGTAATGTATTTTCGACGACAGCTGACAGAGAACGACCACTATCAATGACAGCAACCGGGACCGACGGCTTAACGTGCCTTCCGAAGCACGGAATCCTTTTTCTTCTCGGACAATCAGGTGATTCAGCCTGTAATGTCCTAACCAAACTGGGGAAAATCTCACAAAGTGATAAATTAACAAATATCAACTTAGTGTTCCCCCCCTGGAAATCGAACCCAGGACCTCCGGATCGAGAGCCCATGGCTCAGACCACTAGACCACTGAGGCAGATTTTAATTTTAAGACCCCGTAAGATAAAGCCTAAACACAACACGTAAAGAAAATCTTTTAAAAAAGCATTCTACCTACTTCAATTTCCACATCTTCTCCGAACCACACATTTTCTAACACACAAACAAACTTTACAAAATTGAAATATGAAAGTCTGCGGCGCTACGTACGATATCTCGATCAGACGACGAACTTAGCAAACACAAACACCCTGTATATCGAACATGTTATACTTGGATGAAAGGAAAACCATAGTTGTGTGGCTCGGACGGAAAAGAAAGAAAAATTAAGGCCCGTATTTATAATCAGCTCTCAAGAGTGACAGCGAGTTTGAGTCCGTATCAGAAATGTCATTTCAGTACAAAACGATCTGTCAAATCCATACTTAATATTGCTCTCAATCTTGAGATCGCTTTATAAATACGAGTCTTATAACTGTTTAAGAACGTGTATGGGTTTGATAGACATTTATCAAAGGAATAAAACACCTTTTTTGCCCAAAGTTTCGACCGAGTTGCATTGGCCATGACTGGGGCGGCGGGCAGGGCATTCGTGCATAAATTAATTTATGATAATACTTAATTGGTGAGATAATCTAACCAAATATAACTTCTACGGCGGCGGGATTTAATCAACTTATTATACCTATTCGTTGAATAAATACATAAAATATTCCCTTCTTAATCTGTTTCATATTTAAAATGATTAGAAACCTTTTTTTGTTAAAGCTTTATAGGAAATGAGGCGAGGCTCAACAATTTTAAGGGTTTAATTTCTCTTTCAGATTTGTAAGAGTTTACTAGAAGGAAAAATAAAAATATTCTTTAAATTCTATTCTACGTGATATGTTTTAAAATTTATTTGTTAAATAAACATTTATTTTCCAAAAACAGCGTGACGAAAAATCATCATACAAATTATCACACATCTGCAGTTTTCCAATAAATCTCCGTATAGGTACTTAACCGACTTTATTAAAAGAGAGGGTTCTGTGCTCGAGCAAACATACGCGCGTGACACGAATGGGAACCGTTTAATACTTTATTGAAGATCACAGAGTTTTTTTTTTTTTCATTTAAGTCCTATGAGAAGGTACCTACTTAGTTATGCATCAGAGACTAAAATTGAAAGAATATTGAGGTAGGAGCCATAATACTCTTCTTAGACAAGGTATGCGTCGCAGGTAGAGAGTATGATCGATTGAAACAATATGGATTTGTAATGGCTTCCTATGAATTTTGCCTCTCATCTCTCTTCTCTCTTCTTCATCCCGTAGTTTGCCTAAAAGAAAGTAAATTAGAACTCTGAGTTTTTTAATGAGTACCTACATAATGTACTTTAAAACTGAACAATAAATTGGATTATTACAAGTGAGAATAACTTGCCATATAGAATTATAGGTCTAACTCCTATCCCTAATGGGGTAAGTAGAGCAAAAACTACCTAAAGGTCATTTCGCCAAATCTGACAAGTTTGGAGAGTTATTTCAGATGATTGTGTTTATTGCTATAGTGACGGGTTGTCAGCCCATCGCCTAACTTGCAATACACGGAAACCCTCGAATCCCTTAGCTGGGCCTTAGCAGGCCTGGGAGGAGATACAGCTGGCACATTCTATGTTTTTCTATCACTCCCAGTCCAGCATGGAAGTATATCAATGTATGTATGTATGTATTTATTTATTGCTCTTTTACAATAATCTCTTATTCTATTACAAAAAACATTAATGTACAATTAAATAAACTATTTTTTCTTTTATGCAAAGGTCTTCACAATCTATTTGATAAAAACGGTTCGTTGTCTAACAATGCCTGCAATCATATGGATGGGTGACCGCAACGTTAGGAAGTTCAACGTTTATTGTGCTTTAGAAAGCACACCAGGCCATTGGGCTGTACATGATCTATAAGTAGTAGGCAGTTGGTATGACAAAGTTTACTTAATTGGGTACTTGACTGGGTAGCTTAAAAAATTCAAAACGTTTATACTTAAAACTAATGGCTAAAAATATTGTGGATTTCATTCATCATTAAAAAAAAATGCACATTTAGATTTTAATAATCGAATTAAAAGTATATAAGTTATTGATTTGATTAGTCAATATTTACTAAAATGTGACGTCATAATTTACTATTTTCATACAAAAAAGCGTTTTTGACATTTCATAAAAAGTTGCTGATTTGACTAGTTGGAAAGTAGCCAATTGCGAAAGGCTTGTAATTAATCTGACAGTCATACACTACTGTTTCTGCGGTCTAATGGTTTGAGCCAAGTGCTCCCGATCCGGACGGAGGTCGTAGGTTCGACTTCCACGGTGGGAACACGAAGTTGATATTTGTCAATTTATGAGACTTTTTTGTTTTTTTTTCCACAGTTTGGTCAGGACAGGCTGAATCACCTGATTGTCTGTAAGAAAATTAATTGTGGTCGTTACACAAACCGTGTCAGAGACCTATTGGCTGTTACTAAAAAGCTGTTTAAAAACTCTGACACCAGGGTTCATCCGGTCGTTCGTCGACTCTATGATCCCTGGTGAAAGTACATACATTCAACAGCCTTTAGTGCCCAATTTTTCCTGAAAAAATTCAATATTTTCTCATGATCAAAAGCATTTTTCCGACGAGAACTACTATACGACAAATACTATGCCTACAATACTTAGGTACAGTAGTCTGCAGAAGTGCATCAAACGATTGAAGTTTTCTTAAAAATCTATGTAGTTATTGAAATATTTATTAAACATTCGGATGTGTCTTAACTAGTACTAAAATATTATGAGACAATTTAATTAAAATCTACACACTTTTGTAAAAACTTCAATCGTTTGCGGTGGCCCTAGGTATGCTATTTTGCAGCCTACTGTACCGTGATAAGATCTAAAAGTACCGTTTAGTTAAATAAACACGTCGCGATAATATCTAAGGTGTCCGAAGTCGGAAATAGCGTGACCTAGTCTACAAGTTAGTGGTTCATTGTATTCCGTAGACGTAGAATAGGCTATTTTCCTACTAGTCAAATCAGCAACTTTTTACGAAATGTCAAAACGCTTTTTTGTATGAAAATTGTGAGTAATTACGTCACTGGCTTGTAAATATTGACTACTCAAATCAATAACTTCTATATTTTTAACTCGATTATTAAATCTAAATGTGCATATTTTTTTAAATGGTGAATGAAATCAACAATATTTTAGCCATCAGTTTTGAGTATAAACGTTTTGATTTTTTTAGCCACCCAGTCAACATGCCTATTTACTTTTTCGCCCCTCTTTTCAGGCAGTGTTTTCATCTATGCTGGACTGGGAGCGATAGAAAAACATAGAATGTGCTAGCTGCTTCTCCTCCCTGGCATGCTATAAAACCAGCAAAGGGATTCGAAAGCTTTAGTGTTTTTTTATAGAGATGGGCTGACAACCTGTTACTATTCGTACAGTTATGAACAGATCTGTCTTAAATATCAAATCGTGGCAGAACAGCCTTTTGTTTAGGTCGTTGACTATCTGCCAACCCCATTAGAGATAAAGGCATGAATAAAATTTAAAAGTAATTTCGATGAGCGTAACAGTTCTAGAACCGGTATAACATTAAATATCTTTCCCCTCGGCGGTAAAGTTGTTAAAAACAGGCCAAGTTTTCCTTAAGAAGCCATGAGGGTGTTTCATATACAAACCAATTTGATTGCTCCTTAGAGGTATATTTGTATTTTTATTCAGTATTTGTTTGATAATGTATGGCTTCCGGAAAATAAGATTTTATGTTGCTTAAAAAAATATTTTTGCTTACGATATTTTATGTTAATTTGTTTCCGATATTGAGCCGAATTGGAAAATTGAAGATATCTACTTTGAACAGGGGCAACAACTGTTTTAAATAATATTCAAAAAAACTTTCTTGAAAAACAAATAATTTAACTACTTCTAAAAAAATTACGTCTCTATACAAAATTGTAGATAAGTTGAGCACTTTTGTATGGAGAATACAAATTGTTTTTCAAGTAACATTTTTTGAGTTTTTTTTTTTATAGAAATAGTCTGAGTCGACGATGGAGCGAGGTCACCGATATTAAGTTGCCCGTAATAGCACTGGCACTCTCCCTCACCGACGGAACACAGCAAGCTGTTTGGCGCCGGTCTTCGGAGAGAGGGTGCTTTACTTTGGAAAAGTTGTTCATGTTTAGAGCTCGTGGTTCATAGGAATGAAGAACATTTTTTAAATCCTATAGAGTTTCTTGCAAAACTCACGTTAAGATTTGCATCTACGTTTCCCTCACCGTGACACAGTGCTTCCGAATGCGAGCACCTGCGATAGTATCTTGACAAGTGACGGCTTGTTTACGTGAATAACGAACTGTTAAATAAGTTTTTACAACATACTATATCTCCATAATTATTTACCTTTATATGTCGACTATATATATATATATATATAAAATATATATGTATAATAATATATGTGTATCTATATGTAAATGTATTGTAGTTATTGTGCACCCCTCCCGCTTTACATTAGTTTTCTATCCTTAGACCCCAGGTTGCCTGGAAGAAATTGCTACCTAAGCAATAAGGCCGCCTTCTGTACACTTATGTCATGTTATGTATGTTTAATTTGTGTTTTCCTGTGTACAATAAAGTATTATTTGATTTGTTTTTTTTTTTTTACTGAAACAGGTGAGAAATAAGCATTCGCTAAGTGTAAGGCACAGATGTATAAAAGGCCAATGTGATGACGAAAGACTGAAACGTACTGAACTCAGAAATGACAGAAGTGATTTCAATAATTCTCACTGACTAGAAAGTTGTTTGAGATCACATACTCAACGATAACTATTTCCTAAGTGAATTTTCCCTACATTTAATACAAAATAACAACACCCTATTCATTACTCTGTTTATCACAAGGACTCTCTATATTCTCCTATCACTAATAAAAAAATTGCGAGCATATATCGCGAGCCTTTTTGCATGAAGACAGTTTGACAGATCGTCTGCCTGTTGTAGACACAGGGTTGAATTTGTTGAAAGCAATGATCTTTTATCTGTAGATGCGGCTTACGACAGATCAATGTATACGGACAGTGGAGCTCCAAATCTACAACTTATAACAGAAAGGGTATATGCATCGAGAAAGGTGTGAATCTACCCATGAAACTGAACAACTTTCCCTAAGGAACATAGGTCGAAAAACGAAAAATTGACCTTCAATACAAAATGTGTCAGCTGATAGCGTAATTAGTATGGGAAGTCAAATTTTTTTTTCGTATTTCGACCTATGTTCCTTAGGGAAAATCGTTCAGTTTCATGGGTAGATTCACACTTTTTTCGATGCATATACCCTTTCTGTTACACGTTGTATAGTTTTGTCTCGCATTGGATTGTCAGATAGGTCACATTTAAGATCTTTTAACATGATTTATTTATACCTAGATTGAAAATAAATTACAAAATACCACGCCGACATGTCCAGAAGTGTCCGGGCCGACCGCAACTAGCCAATCCGCTTATTTCCTACTTGTCAAATCAGCAACTTTTTATGAAATGTCAAAAACGCTTATTTGTATGAAAATCGCGAGGTATGACGTCACTCCTCGTTGACTCCTCTTGGAATCCTCGTAAATACTTGACTACTCAAATCAACAACTTCTATATTTTTAACTCGATTATTAAATCTAAATGAGTTTTTTTTTGAAAATGATGAATGAGACCCACAATACTTTAGCTATCAGTTTTAATTATAAACGTTTTGAATTTTTTTTAGCCACCCAGGCATGGAGTACTCCATGCACCCAGGAAACAAGCCTATTATAGTATTTTTATCTCACGACTGACGCTCGGCCAGACATGTGGTTGTGCGTACGTACACGCGCCCTTGTGTGCGTAACTACAATACAAGCTTACTATGGCCACATAATAATAATATAATATCTAAGGATACAGAAATTGCACTCCCCTATAACGCTCACTCAAAAAGCTGAAAACATACCTAGAACCGGTCCAGAGCGTATAAATTGCGTGCTAATTTGTACCCTACGTGTAAAGCGGAGAGTTGAAATTCCCTAATCACTCCAGATTACGCACACAAGTACACGTGTTAGGGTTAGGAAACGCGCGACACAATTCGAAGGAAACAGAGACAGACAATTTACGCGTTTACCGAGACGATCGACAACCCGACCGCCCAATGGGCGGCCTTAGGGGCCGACCGTTTTCGTACCTAAAGTGCGAAGTGAAACAGGCCTGCTATGGCGAACTCATGCACAATAAGCCCATGTGTGTGTAAGTACATTTACTCACACAAGTATGGAAAAGCGGCTGTCGTGAGATAAAATATCTAACATTATTATTTATAGCAAGCCGCGTCTATATTATGACCGGTCTATGGTTGAAAGTTTATTGTAGTATGTGTTACCGGGGTGTATTCCAGGGTGGGATTCGGGGTTTTGTTGTTGATATGAACTGTGACAGGAAGTAATGACAGGGTTGGGCATGTGATTGATACGGACCTTCTGACTGTTTTTTGTTTATCTCTAATTGTTTACCTATATTGTTCATCAGTTTATTTTCTTTCTGTTGTACCTATTTGAGTTTTTTTATTGTTTATAGAGGACTAAATTTACGTGTAATTTTTTTTACGTGTCCCTGTCACTCACTTAGTTGGTGGTAATAGGGTCTCTACAACCAAAAGTTACATACATACATATATGTTATAATCACGCCTTTATCCCTAATGGGGTAAGCAGAGCGTAAACGACCTAAACAAAGGTCGTTCCGCCACGTCTGACAAGTTTTGAGGGTTATTCCAGATAGATCTGTATATTGCTTAGTGACAGGTTGTCAGCCCATCGCCTAAATTACAATTCTGAAACCCTCAAATCCCTTAGCTGATTTTTACAGCATGCACGGGATGAGATGCAGCTGGAACATTCTATGTTTTTCCATCACTCCCAGTCCAGCATGGAAGAAACCAACAACCAAAAGTTGACTAGTAGAAATTGCTGTAAGATTTGTCGATCGTTTTGTGTTCCTTCTTAATTCTAGATAAGCTTGCACGATCGCAGGACTCTACAATCTAGGTCAGAGAAAAACACTTAATAGCCTGAAAGATCTGATTGTTTATATTTCTTTGGGAAAGTTGTTCAGTTTCATTGGTAGGTTCACGCCCTAAAGTATGGTTAGAGTTTTTTTTACTGCCTATATGTATAGAACTAGAACTATATTTTCTAGCCAGAGATGTTGTTTTTTTTCCTGAGTCCCTCCCACACACTCAGCTGGTGGTAATAGGCAGCTCATCTTCTATGAAACACTGCTACTCATTTTCATAATGGAACCGGGACGTAAATGATTTTGCGTTGGTACGATACGTCATTACCGAAGGAAAATCTCGGAGATGAAATGTAGGTAAGTGATATTTTTAGGGTGATATTTTGTTAACGTCTACTTTCACTTATAGTATACAGACTGAATTAATGAAAATACCAAATAACGAAAAAATAATGCCTTTTCCATACAAAGTTGCTCTCCTCAATAGACAAGACAACATTTTATTTCGAGCTAAAAAGAAATTGTGCTTTGCTAAAGTTGTTTGTTATCATCAGTAGAACATGTATTTTAATTAAAGGGACGCAGCACTTTTTACACCCTGTATAGGGGCTCTAGCAATCGATAGTGGAAAAGCCATACAATAGGTACTACAATCGAAAAGTCCAATACGAAAGCGGCTGGATAATCGTAGGACATATTAATTTGCCTTAATACCGATACGCGCCACAGGTCACAAAATAAAACCTGTAGCGTCAGCAAAAACATAAATAAAAATCATACATACATAAAATTACGCCTTTATCCCTAATCGGGTAGGCAGAGCAAAAACGACCTAAACATAGGTTGTTCCGCCACGTCTGACAAGTTTCGAGGGCTAATACAGATGATGATTATGTATATTGCTATAGTGACGGGTTGTCAGCCCATCGCCTAAATTGCAATACACTGAAATCCTCGATTCCCTTAGCTGATTTTTCCAGCATGCACGGGAGGAGATGCAGCTGGCACATTCTATGTTTTTCTATCACTCCCAGTCCAGCATAGAAGCTAGCCAAGAGCCGAACCCGGACCAAGAGTCCATGAATCAGACCATAAGATCACGGAAACAGTTCACAGGCCAAAAAGTTAAAAGCTTAAGTAGTAGTAAGCCTAGGATAGGCTTCAAAGACCGTTTTAATACAATTTGTACCCAATAGAAAATTTAAACAAAATGAAAAAAAAAAAGGTTGAATGATACGAACATATCGATTTATAGCAAAATATACTAGAGTACTACCTACTGAAAATTTTATGCTATTACACTCTCAATAGGTCTGCTATAAGAAATTTCTTTTTAGAAATAAGTAGTGCCTGTTGTGTCTTGATTCTTTATGTATTTGTTCTGTGTATGTTCATGTGTACAATAAACTGTTAAATAAAATAAATAAACAATTTAAAACACGAATAACAAAATGTCGGGAACAAAAATAAATCCAAATAAAATATCCATTCTTTCCACGTCTATCAATACGCATGTTCATTCTTTCAATTGCTTTCAAACTCATATTTAAAAAGAAGTAAACACTCAGCTCGGAGAAAATTGAAATCGTTCAGACAATTTTCCTCTCAAGCAGAATAAATCTTAAAAAAACTAACATCTCTGCCGACCGTTCTGGACTCATATGGCTACGAATAAAAACATTTATTCCAATGTACGGCGTCGCGTTGTATTTTTTAATGTTTTTTATAAAAGCCTTTGTAATTACCGAGCTACTGTGTTTTTTATTTGTTTTATTGTATCTTTACTGTGTCGTGTTCAGCCG
Source organism: Scrobipalpa atriplicella (assembly GCA_029255725.1). Classification (NCBI taxonomy): domain Eukaryota; kingdom Metazoa; phylum Arthropoda; class Insecta; order Lepidoptera; family Gelechiidae; genus Scrobipalpa; species Scrobipalpa atriplicella. Next base: position 6,998 of record JARACY010004111.1, on the reverse strand, counting down.
TGTAGCGAACGAGCTTGCGACTGAATGCGACTAAAGAAAGAGGGTAATGATTTAGAAAAAGACTTTTTAATTTTTATTGTAAGAAGCGAATAAAAAACTATTAATTCCATGCTGGACTGGGAGAGATAGAAAAACATAGAATGTGCCAGCTGCATCTCCTCCCGGGCATGCTGTAAAAATCAGCTAAGGGATCCGAGGGTTTCAGTATTGTAATTAGGCGATGAGCTGACAACCTGTCACTATAAGCAATATACAGATCTATCTGGAATAACCCTCAAAACTTGTCAGACGTGGCGGAACGACCTTTGTTTAGGTCGTTTACGCTCTGCCTACTCCATAAGGGAAAAAAGCGTGAATATATGAATGTATGTATGTATGCGAATATAAATAGTATTGCCAAAGATTTCAGTGATGCACCTCTTTGCATTGCTTTTGGTTTAAATATCATCATCATCTCCTGGCAAATTCTTTTTTTTTTATTTTACCTTATATTTAAAGGTAAATTTACCCCGGGTAAGTTCAGTATTCCCCGTGTTATTTAGAGCTTCAACCTGTCAATATTATCCCGCAGCTTTGTGTACTTTCGTTTTAGCCGATTTTTTACGGCACGTAATATTGTTTGAGATGTCGAAGTCAAACGCTGTTCCGATTTTGATGGATTTATTAGACAGAGGTGGTCTGGTTCATGAATAAAGAGGTCATGTATTTTTTAAATTCTATAACATACATACATAAAATCACGCCTGTATCCCTAATAGGGTAGGCAGAGCAAAAACGACCTAAACATAGGATGTTCCGCCACGTCTGACGTTTCGAGGGCTAATACAGATGATGATTATGTATATTGCTATAGTGACGGGTTGTCAGCCCATCGCCTAAATTGCAATACACTGAAACCCTCGATTCCCTTAACTGATTTTTACAGCATGCACGGGAGGAGATGCAGCTGGCACATTCTACGTTTTTCTATCACTCCCAGTCCAGCATGGAAGCAATTATATTTGAGGCACAAACAAAACAAGACATTCAAAATATATCAGCATGACACCCATTTAATAAAACTGACAATGGCAATTTGAAGTACTTTGCGGAGCAGATAATCTTTCTTGTATCGTATTGGGAAGTCAACTACGCAATTAACTACGAATTGTCACTGTCAAATTGCCATTGTTAGTATTATTAAACAGGCCCCAGGGTTCATCGGGTCGATCAACTCGGAACCCACACGACAGAAGTAGAAGAAGCATGAAAATTCGGTATGATAACCTGTATCTAAGGTACCAGTTTCTAAATTTTTTCTGATAAATCTTCTAATTCGAAGAATATTCTCATCATTATAAAAATAAATTGTAAAGTAGTCAATTAATTATGAATTTTTAAAGCATGGTAAAAACACTAGTTCTGAGCCGGAAAGTAGCAAAACTTTTTTTGTGTAAAGCAAATTCTATTCATGCTACTTTTCGGCTCGGAATATAGTGGCTTTGCCATATCTTTAAAAATTCATAATTAATTTATTACTTTACAATTTAATTTTATAATAATGAGATTATTCTTCAAATTAGATGATCTATCAGAAAAAAATAAGAAACTGGTACCTTAGATACAGGTTATCATACCGAATTGGAGATAAAAGTTACAAAATTGTAAACCACAGAACTATGCAAGTTTTAATTAGACTTAAACAAAAATAGCTTAACGAAATCTATTTCTGTCTCTAGAACTGAATGAGAGTAGACTCACTTGGCAGATCAACAAAATTCTATCTGTTTTAGTGTAAACTAGCTTTTCGCCTATGGTTTCACTCGGGGCTAAATTAGTTTTTCCGTGGTGGGAATGAAGCATTTTCCGCAGTAAAATGTAGCCTAATGTCTCCCGAGTACCATCTATTGTCCTGCCAAATTTAATCAAAACATGTTAAGCCGTTTATTCGTGAACGGGAAACAAAGAAACAAACAATCATAGTTACTTTTGTATTTATAATATTAGTAGGATATACTTGGAAGCTATACCGTGTATTTCCAAGCAATATGATTCATATCTGGAGTTTTCCAATGTTTTAACAAACCTAATTTGTATTTAGTTTCAAAAGAAATTAGTCTTGAAACATACGATTTCCTTTTTCTTTAAATAAATTTGTTTAATTCTATAAAATTATAGAAAAACATATTTTACTGATCATTACAATGTGTCAAACTCACAACATCATATTTAATTATAAAAAAAAAAAAAAAGCTGCATCTCCTCCCGAGCATGCTGTAAAATCAGCTAAGGGATATGAGGGTTTCAGTATTGTAATTTAGACGATGGGCTGACAACCTGTCACTATAGCAATATACACATCCACCTGGAATAACCCTCAAAATTTGTGGCGGAACGACCTTTCTGTAGGTCGTTTACGCTCTGCCTACCCCATTAGGGATAAAGGCGTGATTATATGTATGCATGTATATGTAAGGGATTCAGCTTCCCACAAACTGATAGAGGTTGCTCGGACAAATTAATTGGGGTAATTTTGTACGGGAAAGTTAAAAATATTTTTATTTCCTGAAATAATTTCCTGCTGAAAGTTGTTCAGTTTCGTTGACTGAACAACCCCTACCAATTGGAAGCTGTCCCTTATTGTACCTACAGACAAAAAAAACCCAAAAGACAAAGACAACTTCCTTATTTTTTTTTCGTGTTATTTTTATGCATCTTATCTACTTATGATTAATATTCTTTGATTCTCTAATTATTATTATTTTGTTTCGGGTGTATTTTGTTTGCTTTTTTTAATTACGAATGAAACACAGTTACTATGTAATGTCAGAGAAATACGAGTATTAACGCTAATGAAGGTTTGTTTGTATGGGTTCTTCGTTGTAATATAAAAATCGTTGTTTTGGTGCAAGTGTTGATTAAATAACGAGATAAGGCGTATAAGTGCCCAAAAAAAGACAAAATCTCCTTATTTACATTGTTTTTCTTATCAAGTGGATTTTCGAGTCGACGAACGAACCAACGAACTCGGACAAAAACTTCAAAGCGACACAAAACATCTGTATTCTAAATATTTCAAGAATATTGCTATTTTTGCTCTAGCCTCCAATTCAGTAGGCCAAGACAAATTAAAATCCCCAAATACCTTCACAACAAGAATAATCGTATTGCCCAGAGCAAGTGTCAAATTAGAAGCCGAAATGTCAACGTCAATTTTGACGTCCGTCAAGCTTTGACTGATAACATCCCGTCAGTGTCTAATTCGTAGAGACTGAACTTATTTTAGTCCGCATTCGTCATAGGTTAGTTTCAGTTGGTCAAGCTCTACACAGAAAGAAAATATATATTAAATCAAGACGCGAATACGTCTTGGACAATATTTGTTGAAATGAAAAATTTATAACTCGAGGCAAAAAATATCTCTTCAGATGAGGTCACACTGAATCATCAAGAGAGATCTATTATTTATCATTCAAAGTACGCAATATTGTTAGGGCAAGGGCATCAGTTTTCGAATTAGAAACAAGATAATTAAATCAAAATACTACAGATTTCATTAACAGTTTTAAAGTTCTTGAAAGTAACTATTTGATTCAAAACATATTTTTTATAGGAAAGAGTCCGTTCATTTGTTCCCATAACTAAAAGTTCTTACTCGTAGAAAGTGATAAGTATTTACTGCAAGAGACTGTTACATACTTGACTCAAAAACTCTAGTTTCGTTTAAAATTTTAAATATTTAAATTATGGAAGTAAATATTCATACTCTTATAATGCTACACGTAATTATTCCAAGATTGTTATATTCAATGCATTCTTGACTCAAAAGTTATTCTAAATTTCTTTCTTCCCCATCAAATGGCTGTTTTTTCATCCAAGAGACAAACAAATAAAAATTCTGGAAATAAAAATTAAAGAAGTAATCTTTCTTGGTAAACTTAAGGTGTTGCCATTACACAAAAATCTATTTGAAATTTGGGAAACTGCAATCCTAAAAGACGGGCGGTGGGTTAAATTAAAACCTAATCTGCGTAACGTGGTTAAAACCCGGCAAAATGGGTTAAAACCCAGTTTCTGCCCGTTTACGCCCAATGCGCCGGGCGGAAACTTAAATGACATCTTTTCTTTCGAATGAACAATAAAATGCATAGTTTTTTAATGGCATAAATTTAAATGTTCACCTATTTATTCCCGTTGTGTTCACCTAAAATACTAAATCGTTCACCTAACTTTGTTCACCTAAAAAATCCAATTCCCACTATTTAATGCATAATGTTCACCTATTAAACTGAACGTTCACCTAAAAAAACTAGACTGTTCGTTCACCTAAATGTGTTTACCTATTTATTCCATTTTTGTTCACCTAAAATACTAGATTGTTCACCTAAGTTTGTTCGCCTACAGTCCGACAAGAAAGAGTAGAAATTAAAAAGTAGCAACATCGTCGTGTCGTCCCTTTCAAACCGCGTTGATATGAAAGGGACAGCACGACGATGTTGCTACTTTTTAATTTCTAACTCTTTCTTGTCGCACTGTATTTATTCCCTTTTCTTCACCCGAAATACTACAACATTGTTTATCTAAATTTAGCCGCCGCCGCCGCCGCCGTACACGCCACCAGATGGGGAAGAAAGAAATTTAGAATAACTTTTGAGTCAAGAATGCATTGAATATAACAATCTTGGAATAATTACGTGTAGCATTATAAGAGTATGAATATTTACTTCCATAATTTAAATATTTAAAATTTTAAACGAAACTAGAGTTTTTGAGTCAAGTATGTAACAGTCTCTTGCAGTAAATACTTATCACTTTCTACGAGTAAGAACTTTTAGTTATGGGAACAAATGAACGGACTCTTTCCTATAAAAAATATGTTTTGAATCAAATAGTTACTTTCAAGAACTTTAAAACTGTTAATGAAATCTGTAGTATTTTGATTTAATTATCTTGTTTCTAATTCGAAAACTGATGCCCTTGCCCTAACAATATTGCGTACTTTGAATGATAAATAATAGATCTCTCTTGATGATTCAGTGTGACCTCATCTGAAGAGATATTTTTTGCCTCGAGTTATAAATTTTTCATTTCAACAAATATTGTCCAAGACGTATTCGCGTCTTGATTTAATATATATTTTCTTTCTGTGTAGAGCTTGACCAACTGAAACTAACCTATGACGAATGCGGACTAAAATAAGTTCAGTCTCTACGAATTAGACACTGACGGGATGTTATCAGTCAAAGCTTGACGGACGTCAAAATTGACGTTGACATTTCGGCTTCTAATTTGACACTTGCTCTGGGCAATACGATTATTCTTGTTGTGAAGGTATTTGGGGATTTTAATTTGTCTTGGCCTACTGAATTGGAGGCTAGAGCAAAAATAGCAATATTCTTGAAATATTTAGAATACAGATGTTTTGTGTCGCTTTGAAGTTTTTGTCCGAGTTCGTTGGTTCGTTCGTCGACTCGAAAATCCACTTGATAAGAAAAACAATGTAAATAAGGAGATTTTGTCTTTTTTTGGGCACTTATACGCCTTATCTCGTTATTTAATCAACACTTGCACCAAAACAACGATTTTTATATTACAACGAAGAACCCATACAAACAAACCTTCATTAGCGTTAATACTCGTATTTCTCTGACATTACATAGTAACTGTGTTTCATTCGTAATTAAAAAAAGCAAACAAAATACACCCGAAACAAAATAATAATAATTAGAGAATCAAAGAATATTAATCATAAGTAGATAAGATGCATAAAAATAACACGAAAAAAAAATAAGGAAGTTGTCTTTGTCTTTTGGGTTTTTTTTGTCTGTAGGTACAATAAGGGACAGCTTCCAATTGGTAGGGGTTGTTCAGTCAACGAAACTGAACAACTTTCAGCAGGAAATTATTTCAGGAAATAAAAATATTTTTAACTTTCCCGTACAAAATTACCCCAATTAATTTGTCCGAGCAACCTCTATCAGTTTGTGGGAAGCTGAATCCCTTACATATACATGCATACATATAATCACGCCTTTATCCCTAATGGGGTAGGCAGAGCGTAAACGACCTACAGAAAGGTCGTTCCGCCACAAATTTTGAGGGTTATTCCAGGTGGATGTGTATATTGCTATAGTGACAGGTTGTCAGCCCATCGTCTAAATTACAATACTGAAACCCTCATATCCCTTAGCTGATTTTACAGCATGCTCGGGAGGAGATGCAGCTTTTTTTTTTTTTTTATAATTAAATATGATGTTGTGAGTTTGACACATTGTAATGATCAGTAAAATATGTTTTTCTATAATTTTATAGAATTAAACAAATTTATTTAAAGAAAAAGGAAATCGTATGTTTCAAGACTAATTTCTTTTGAAACTAAATACAAATTAGGTTTGTTAAAACATTGGAAAACTCCAGATATGAATCATATTGCTTGGAAATACACGGTATAGCTTCCAAGTATATCCTACTAATATTATAAATACAAAAGTAACTATGATTGTTTGTTTCTTTGTTTCCCGTTCACGAATAAACGGCTTAACATGTTTTGATTAAATTTGGCAGGACAATAGATGGTACTCGGGAGACATTAGGCTACATTTTACTGCGGAAAATGCTTCATTCCCACCACGGAAAAACTAATTTAGCCCCGAGTGAAACCATAGGCGAAAAGCTAGTTTACACTAAAACAGATAGAATTTTGTTGATCTGCCAAGTGAGTCTACTCTCATTCAGTTCTAGAGACAGAAATAGATTTCGTTAAGCTATTTTTGTTTAAGTCTAATTAAAACTTGCATAGTTCTGTGGTTTACAATTTTGTAACTTTTATCTCCAATTCGGTATGATAACCTGTATCTAAGGTACCAGTTTCTTATTTTTTTCTGATAGATCTTCTAATTCGAAGAATAATCTCATCATTATAAAATTAAATTGTAAAGTAGTCAATTAATTATGAATTTTTAAAGATATGGAAAAGACACTATATTCGAGCCGAAAGTAGCATGAATAGAATTTGCTTT
>JARACY010004110.1:0-28735 GCA_029255725.1 Scrobipalpa atriplicella | reverse complement strand
AACTGTTCTTTATTCTTCCTAAACCGACACTGATTTATATAATGTCCTGGCTTCTTGCAGTAATGACACACATTTTCACTTTTGTTTCCGTTCCTGCTATTATTTCTCCTTCCTGCAACGAACGCCATCTGCTCCATTCCCTGTCCTCCCGAGGTGTTGCCACTTCTCTGCTCCTCCATAAGCAGCCTCGCAGTCAGGTCATTCAAGTTCTGTTTGGTCTCGTCGACTGATTCCCAAGCACTTACAAAATATTTGTACTTTTCTGGCAATGACATCAATATTTTGGTGATAATCATTTTTTCATCAATTTTCTGCCCAAGCTCCATCAGTTTGCTAGACAAATCTTGTATTTTAGCTATATGCTCACTCATAGAACTGCCAGTAGCAAATTGAATGCTAAAAAACTTCTCTTGTAACATATGTATACTAGCACTTGATTTCAACTCGTACACACTGTGGAGCTTGTTCCAAATTTCCGCAGCTGAATTGCAGTGCACAACATGCACTACTACATTATCTGCTAACCGTGTCACCAAAATTGATTGCGCTTTCGCATCTTTTTCCAGCCATTTCGGAAGTAATGGATCATTCTCCTTTGGCCTCTGTGACGTACCGTTTGTTACTTCATACAATCCCAAGCTGTTTAATATGACTCGTACCTGGAACTTCCATACGTTCCAGTTTGCGCCCTCCAAACGTGAAACATTTATCGTTCCCACGGCGGTATCCATTTTGTTTCGTTGGAATCAGGCTTTCTGTGCCCATAACCTGTGCGCCTGCAGTTGTAGATGATGCAGGGCACAGAGTGTGCAGTGGACGACCAGCTGGTATTCGAGGAAAAGATGGATATCCTCAGTAACAATCGTTTTATTGTAGAAAAAACACACACGTACAATATAGGTAGGTATAATGGCGGGGTAGCCGAGAAGTGTCAGATACAGGGTTACCATCTCTTAAACAACTTAAATTCCCATAGACTCACAGTTAACATCATTTCGGGTGCAATACCCTTTCTGTTACAATTACACAATGGCCACTAACCTGCGAGTTGGCGATATAATGTGGAGGCGAGGCGAAGGGTGCGCGCGGGGGATGAGGCGCGTGCGCGGGGTGCGGGGGGAACCCGCCCGCGTAGCCCATGCCCGCGTATAGGCCGCCCATCTGTAGACCCGGCAGGTTAAGGACGCACGATTATACCAGAGACAGCTTCCCGCAAACTGATAGGGGTTGCTCAGTCAACGACAACTTTCATCAGGTAATGAATGAAAATGTTTGCCATACTTTGCTGATCGAGCTGGTCATCTTGAAACATGTAAATAAAGAAACCAAATATTGGCGGGATTCGAACCCACAACCTTCGGTGTACCGTGCCGCTGCCCTGCCGCTGGGCCACCGCGCATTCGATCAAGCATTCCAGCGAAAATTCTTGGTTCCGTTCCATTAAAATGTTCTAAGTGGTCATTTTGAATGGGAAAGTCAATTTATTTTTAAGATCTTGAAAAAAATTATGGCGTAAGTTGTTCAGTTTCGTTGACTGAGCAACCCCTATCAGTTTGTGGGTAGCTGTCCCTTACAGCCCTCTTCAAAATAACTTCTTTATGATTCAAGACCGTTCATTTTAAGGGTTTATTTGAATTATTAAGTTGCGAATCCGTGAAGAACAACAACACAGCATAAAAAATACAAATAATTATTTGATCTGATATCTGATCATTCATCTTCCTAGCCTTTTTCCCGTATTTCACGGGGTCGGCTACCTAATCTAGGGGATTGAACGAGGGTACTGGTTTTTACACAGAGCGACTGCCATCTGACCTCCGCAACCTAGAAGGGAAACCAGACCCAATCCTAGATTAGGTTACACACGACCTTTGAATTTCTTCGTAGGTGTGTGCAGGTTTCTTCACGATGTTTTCCTTCACCGTAAAAGCGCCGAATAAACGTACATATGAAATTCGAAAACCGAAAAACACATGGTACGTGGTGGGATTAGAACCACGACCTCCTGCACAGAAGGCCGCGGCTCTATCCACTACACCATCCGGCCTTAATCTGATATCTGATCAATATTTTAATATAAACAATTTGACTTCACAGATTGACAACGAATCAATAATCTAGAAACTGGGTATATTTTTTTAGTATTTCAAAATTCGTATAAAAAAAGTTGTTTAGAAACATACATACATATCTACCAAATCCTAGCTTTTTTTTAATCCAGTTTTTAGATTATTCAATCTGGTGGCGGGGTATGTTTGAATATACCGAGGCTTTCTGGTTTTTTTTTTATACAGGGTGAAAAAACAAGTACTACGTTCCTCTAAACAAGATGTTCTAGTAACTTACCAAAAAAATAAAAAGAATTGTTTTTTTTTTTTGTTAAAATGGGAATAGTTTTGAACATGGTACCTACTTTTTTACACCCTGTATAAAGCATAATGTAATATTCAAAATTACCTGTTATTAATATGAAGCCTATATTAAAACCGACCCCAGACACAACGGAGCAGTTATTTGACAGTTAAATAAAAAATAAAATGTTTACATCACCCAAATTAGGCAGAATCCCAATCTCTTTGCGTATACATAAAAAACGTAAATAATAAACATACAAATATAAATATCACGCCTTAATCCCTAATGGGGTAGGCAGAGGTTAATAATAAAAGTACATATAAAATTAAAATAACGAAGGTTAGTGAAAGAAACTTTTAAATAAATAAAAAATCTAAATAACTGACAATCCAACAACGTAAACATAAAAAAAATAGATAACAAACAAAGTAATTTCTTAACAATAATATACATCACTTCATAGATACATATATACCTACATAAATCACGCCTTTGTCCCTAATGAATGGGGTAAGCAGTGCGTCATAGACAGATAACCGAATAAAAAAAAAATGAATTATTTCAAATTTGCAACTATTAAATAAGATAAAGCACTAGAGAGAGGGAAACTTAGGACTCTTTGATAAATATCAATTCTATTATTTATTGTCAATTCCCGCTCGTGTGGCCCGCGCGATCCCGCGTCAAGGCACGTGAAGGCACTATTGTATCAGTATTATCACAGTAAGAGCATATTAGAAAACAGCCAACTCTAAATGAAGCGACCAACCAAATATTTTGTATCATCATCATCGTAACAAAACTACCAAATAAAAAGCTTGAGTTGCTAGCGGTAAAAATTATAAATAAATAGTGTGGGGACACTGGAGAAAGAATCGCGCCGAGTGTCACCGCTTAGCGACGTGACCGGTCAACGACCCCGCGACGCCGCGCGGTGATTGGCCGGCTGCTCGCGATCGCGGGGGCGACACACGGGGCGAAAATCACCCGCGCCCAATAGTATGCACGTATAGAACACGGAAAACATTCACAGGGTATCCAAATGTGTGGAAAATTGAGGCATGCGGTACACGAATAGTAACAAAGTGTGGAGTTAGTCGACAAAAATATTTGGGGGGTCGCAGTCGACCGCACTAGGTGATTCAATTACGTAGCGAGACAGTACAAGGTAACAGTTAAAAGTTTTACACTAGACAGTGTCGCAACTTGACACAGTTATATACAGAACCAAACAATATGAGCTCGATTGTGGCATGCTCTACATAACGAACGCTGACGCTGCGCTTATTGCATTAAAAAATTATCTTAACTTCAGAAACTCGAAATGTCAAATTAAATGTTTACAAAAATATAAAGAGTCGGTCTCGTAGTGTAAGATGAATAAAACATCGATAACTGAACTGAATGTTACGCCGTCGTCTCCAAGCGGTTCTCTCTGATTGGTGGTTTGATTGGCCAATAGGAGCGCGTTTGGAGCCGACGGCCGCCTACTTTTGCAAGCAGTGTGATGTCTATATTGTACATACAGTAGGAAGGTAGTGAGCACACATCTATCTAGGCCTACCACCACCGGCTAGTCACATGAGCAGCTGATATTTGATGTCGATTCTGGCAACACCGTTCGAATTCAAATTTTAAAATAGCGCAATCTTTTTCTCAGACATATGAAAGAAAAGAGATATAAAATAAACACGTGAGATTGACTATCTTAAATTGACGTAAGATTGCTTAAATAAATTTAACTTCAATTCAATTCTATTAAGTGTTGATTAATTATAATGGCTTTTGTGTAGTCACAATTCTGCCAATGTCACGTAAATTATTGATAAATTATATGTACAAGGGAGAGTCTAATATTGAGACACGTGGAGTCTAAGATACCCTTCTCCATCAAGAGAAAGGTACAGACTCCTAAATTAACTTCCTTATTTTAAGCGTCTCACGTCAGTTTAGAAATGTCAATATTTATTTTCAATCCCTTTCGTATGTCAAAGTTGAGAAAGTGACGGAACTATCTTAGAGTTAGGTAACTAATGGTGTCCTCAGGATCAACAGTATCGCGACGCCTTGCGCATCAACGCAATGTAAACCTTATAAGGTCTTAAACCTACCAAAAGACGCCATTTTGTTTCAGGAAACTAATTTCTGAAGCGTTCGAACAGAAATGCGCATATGAAAGACTAACATTCGCATGGCTAATTAAGTTACTCTTTCGTATGAGCATTTCAATTCGAGTGATTCAAAAATATGGCTCCAGGCTGTTAAAAATTTACAAGACAAGCAAAGAAAGTAAGCAATCATGCGATTTTGCGCTTTAAGTATGCGCTTTTATATATTTCTTTCTTCTACAACGACCATGTGGATCTGACCACAAAACTGAACAACTTTCCCTAAGTAACATAGGTCGAAATATGATTAATTTTTTGGCGTAACCCAGTCGATTTATTTTATATGGAAGACCAAAGGTTTTTCATATTTCAACCCGTGTTCCTTGGAAACAGTTGTTCAGTTTCATTATTTCATACACAAAAATTTTGTCATTTGTCTTTTTACACATACTTTTTTTTTAAACGCTTCTTCTAAAGATGTTTAGGTTTACATTGCGTTATTTATTATGCGCTTCGTTACCGAGGCAAGCGTTCGCTAACATGGTGCTTGTAAAATCATAATAATAATATGGTAGAACACTGTACCCATGAAATATTTATTCTTAAAGTAAGCGGCTAGTTAAAGGCTAGTCAAATGAGGTGTGTAAAAAAAATTAGCTATATTTTAAGGTGAAACTGAACAACATTTCCCGAAGGAAAAGACTCGTAAAAGGGAAAAAAATGGCTTCCCTCATTTATAAATAACTCGAGCGGCTGTTAAAAAAACATTTATTTATTGTTAGCTTTCTGTCAGCGGCGTCACCCGCTACTAAATGAGTTTTCCCGTGGAAATGATGTACTTTACCGCGGTAAAAAGCCTATGTTACTCAGGGTGAACGTAGCTTTTTAATGGTGAAAGAATTTTTGAAATCGGTCCAGTAGTTTTTGAGTTAATTTGTTACAAACATACACACTCAAAAATACAAATATTTTTCATCGAAGTATCGATTACAGCATATCTCTGGTCTAATGGTCTGAGGATCATGGGCTCATAACCCAAAGGTCCCGGGTTCCATTCGTTGTTGATCAATCAGGCTGATCACCTGATTATCCGAAAAGTAAGATTATCCTATCCATGATGTCGGATGGGCATGTAATAGTCGGTCCTGCGCCTGATTTCTCTCGCATCAGAATTAGAGATTGAAGGAATAGAGAGTGCACTTGTGTGTTGCGCAAACCTTGGGCACTGAAAACTAGTCCCGCGCCGTCAACGAAAACCGTTTGGGAGTACTTTTACAGCATATCTCAATTTTGTACATACATAAATATAATCACGCCTTTATCCCTAATGGGGTAGGCAGAGCGTAAACGACATTAACATAGGTCGTTCCGCCACGTTTGACAAATGTTGAGGGTTATTCCAGATGGATCTGTATACATATGGCTATAGTGCCAGGTTGTCAGCCCATCGCCTATTAAATTACAATACTGAAACCCTCGAATCCCTTAGCTGATTTTTACAGCATGCGCGGGAGGACATGCAGCTGGCACATTCTATGTTTTTCTTTCACTCTCACCTGTTGTTTTCTGGGGAAAGCTGTTTAGTTTCATTTGTGGATTTATACCGTAAAATATAGTCCTAATTTCTACTTAAATTATTGTATAAATTTAGTTCCAAAAAATTAAATATTTTCATCGCTTCTCGTTGACATATTGTTACAAAGTTACGTATTCATTATCCCTTGTTTATATTTTAATTATTTTTTAGGATATTTAATTTTAGTACCTACCCTAAAATCTAAAGTAGCATACAATGCTCTCGACTCTGGCATACGCATTTATCGATTGTTTATTTTTCTTCTCTTACTTATGTCAAAGTTAAGAAAGTGACAGCGCTATCTTAAAATAAGTAAAAAAAATGCAATCGCAAGAGTCGAGATCATTAAGATTTATAAAGTTCATCTTACAAAATAAAAGCCAAGCCACCTTAACTGCTAAATAGTTCCTAATAACATCTAAATTAAACCATAACCAATGGCAGATCAAATCACACAATTAAAAGGCGGGACAAACAGCGTGTTGTGAAATACAATTCTTAGTGACAAATATTAGTGGTAACTGGTAAGATAACTAATAGTATCAGGCGTTATTTTGCGGAAATCCACTATTACATACCGGGTGTAAGGGACAGCTTCCCGCAAACTGATAGGGGTGCTAAGTCAACGAAACTGAACAACTATCACCGGGAAATTCTTTCAGGAAGTGTTTTTTTTTTTTCATCCAATGGGGGTTTTAGATTTGCTTGTTCCGGAGAAAATTTTCAGTTTCGAACTAGATGGCGTTAGGTGCGGCTAAAATTTTGACAGGTCGTACAACGCTGATTTCGCAGGAAGTCACAAGTATTGTCCAAAAAATTCCCATTGTCTGTAGAAGGACATATTGTATGGAAAAGAAAAAAAAACACTTAGAGTCTGTTCGAAAAGAGAACAGGCATGGAATTTGAGGGCGCGCATTTGTATTTAATTAACTGTCGCTTGGTCATGTGAGTATTATGCCCAAGTCTTTAACAGTAACCTTCTACATTAAATCTTGGAGGTTTTAGGTCAAAGACCTAGGCATAAATGCCACGCAACCAGCCGTGGGATAGTTAATACAAATGTGCGCCCTCCGATTCTATACCTGTTCTCTTTTCGAACAGACTCTACTGACAGAATTTCCTGTTGAAAATTGTTCAGTGTCGTTAACTGAGCAACCCTTATCTTATTGGTTTGTGGGGCGCTGTCCCTTAAACCCACTTTAGGTGTAAGGGACAGCTTCCAGCCAATTAATAGGTGATGCTCAGTCAACGAAAGTGAACTTTCGCGAAGTAATTCTATCAGGAAAAGTAAAATTGTTCCCACATACAAATAACAGGTCATTACGTATGGGGAAGTCAATTTCTTTCTTATTTGCTAGATTTTAGCTATCTGTTTAAAGTTGTCAGACTGATCGCAGATAACAAATAGGAAAAAAAAAAAATAAAAAAAGGATTTTTCGTGAAAACCGTTCAGTTTTGCTGACCAAGCAACCCCTATCAGTTTGTGGAAAGCTGTCCCTTACATCCTTTGATATAGAAAAATATTTGGCTATTTCGAAGCTAGTGACTTGCACTCGAATGAAATTAGTTAAATTATTTTTTCTATCATATACAACGCGTAACAGAAAGGGTTAATTGCGTGCCATAGCTTAAGGGGTGTTTCAGTAACGTATAAGGAGCCCATATAAAAAAAAACCAACTAAAAAAAATCAAATAACCAAAAGCCGGTATTTATTATGATTCTAAGAGCTGCACCTACCTCTCGTGCTATAACCGAGCGCGCGCGATTGGTCGATGCGACTCGCGAGTCGCGCGGGATTGGTTATAGCACAAGAGGTAGGCGCAGCTCCGGGAATCATCATAAATACGTACCGACTTTTGTTTTTTTGAGTTGGTTTTTTTTTTCATATTTTTTATGGGCTCCTTTAACGTTACTGAAACACCCCCTAAGCTATGGCACGAAATTAAATTAACACCCTGTATATGCATTGAAAAAAGTGTGACCATCGTCAAAAAAATAATTTGACCTTCCATACAAGATGCATCAGCTGTAGCGCATTTTGTATGGGATGGGAAGTCAACGTCAATTATGTTCTTTAGGGAAAGTTGTTCAGTTTCATGGGTGAATTCACACACACCTTTATGTTACACGTTGTATAAGAATTTTTAGGAAAATATAGTGGATATTCACCCGTATAAAATATTTTTTAAGGTTACAAAAGCATGTCAGGAGAGCGTTTTTGACTATTAAATAAGACTTTCACACAACGGCCGACGGTAAAATATTTAGGGCATGTTTTTTTTTTCGTGTACACAAAAGTCGACGATGGAGCGAGCAAACCCAGAAGATGCCTGTTAAGGCGCTGGCAGTTTTTTTAATATGTTTTTTCTCCCATTTGCTAGGGAATAGCTTCATTATTTAAAAAAAAGAAGCAGTACATTCACTCTTTTCGATCCTCAAGTTCGTAGCGGCCAGCAATTTCTCCAAACGACATTAATGACCATTAACGACCTCTGCATGAGGTCTTTGAAGTACACACTAGTATGGATTAGGTGTTTTTAAGTTCACAATATTAATTTTTTAAAGGCCGAATGCGCAAATTAAAAAAAAAGGAATGAACGAATGAATCGAATGTGCGCCTGTCAAAGGCGCCATTCTTATTTTGAATTTTACAATATTATGGAGGAATTGCAAATTAAATGTTTATTTTTAAGTATATTGTTATTGTTTCCTCGCAAATGAGAGAAAAGTACTGTACTAATCTCAGCCAAAATAGCAATGTATGGTCTCGTTTACATTGGAAGGGCTCGACTGCGTCTCGGCCTTCCAAATTTACTCGACCATACATTGCTTTATTTTTGGCTTCTAAAGTAATGTACTATTAATATGCCCTCTGTAGACCGCCGTGTGAAATGCTCGGCAAGTGCGTTAAGCTACAACATCCAGGCTTCAGGAATTACAATCTCATATCATATAAACTAGAATAGAAGTATCGATGTTTTTTTCGTATATGTCGCAGAATATTTGCTATTCTTAATACATATGTAATTATAATACATATGTACTATATACATATAATCCGCTTGTTTCCTAGCTAGTCTAATCAGCAACTTTTTATGAAATGTCAAAAACGCTTTTTTGTATGAAAATCGCGAGGTATGACGTCACTCCTCGTAAATACTCACATAAGTACTTGATTACTCAAACCAATAACTTCTATATTTTTAAATTGATTATTAAATCTAAATGTGCATTTTATTTTAAATGATGAATGAAGCCCGCAATATTTTAGGCATCAGTTTTTAAGTATAAACGTTTTGAATTTTTTTAGCCACCCAGGAAACAAGCCTTTTATAATACATAATATATGTAATTATAATACATACCTATGTACTCGTAATAGTCATATTTGTCCAGTACCTATTTATCATAATCTATTATGGAGTAAAATGGACGACAAATATGCAATTTTCATTAAGCGGATTTAAGTTTTCCTGTTAGAACTACATGTATAATATCTATCAGGATAATTTAGCTATTTTTTATGTAAAAGAGTTTTTGACATCTGTGTCGGGGAAATCCCCGCAAACAAATGCTACATATTTTAAAAAATGAGTGCAGATTTTTCCATTGGAATTCTATTTCAATTCTAACTATCGCATAAGTACTTATACAAATATAACTGCGGCATACACAAAAAATTAGTAAATTCATAGATACAATCTGTGACTAGAATGAAATATTAATGCTGATAACAATAAATAATAATAATAAACACTGTAATAAAGTTGCAATAATAATAATTATTAGTAATTATTGGCAGACACTGTGGGTAATGTAATGACACGCCAGCAACCGCACCTAGTAGCTATTCTACAACGTGTAACAAAAAGGGTATATGCATCGAGAAATGTGTGAATCTACCCATGAAACTGAACAACTTTCCCTAAGGAACATAGGTCGAAATACGATCAAAAAATTTGACTGCCCTTACTAAATACGCTATCAGCTGATGCATTTTGTATGAAAGGTCACAATTTTTTTTTCATTTTTCGACCTATGTTCCTTAGGGAAAGTTGTTCAGTTTCATGGGTAGATTCACACATTTCTCGATGCATATACCCTTTCTGTTACACCCTGTATAGGTTTCGACGAACAAAAGGACACAAGACGTTGCTTTCGATTCTAACGAACACAATCTTAGCTAATCTTAATATAGCGCTGGCACTCTCTCAAATTAGAAATATGAATTAAAAAAAATACCCGTGACATTGGCAAAAAATTCGGCGCAAGCCAGATTTAACTAAAATAAAACCATAGCCGTTATTTTCCGTCTTGAGCGAACAGAAAGGGATGGCAGTAAACACAGACTTTTTATAATTCTGTCACCTCAAAAATCTATGGGTAGTTACGTCAAATTAAGCCGTGACACAGAATATATAATAATGCTAGGGTACAGAAGACGCACTCTAAAACCACATTTTAACAAAAATAAATCTTTCCGTCCGAGAATAAAGTCCAATTCCGTTCGCAAGCGCATCAATTCCTACTTTTATAATAACTTACCGATCGCGCATGCAAGCAAAAATGTGCCGAATAGCTACGCGCGAGAGTTATTATTTCTTTGAAAGTCTCAAACAGCTCGCTCACTTGAACGTGTTAGGGTTACGACTAGCGACGGGATAGCGGGAAATTGTCTGGTAGGTGAAATAGGTACCATATCACAGGAATAATTTACGTAATCTACCTAAGTATACTTTAGTTTTTAAGTAAGTAACCTCCCGGTGTTCATCGGAAGTGAAAAAAATATTTGAGGCTCAGATCACTGTTTTTATTTAAGCATCCAAATGCAAGACAATGGTGCTAATTCAGGACGCACTATTACTAATTCTAATTCTTAGTAGCGCTGTCACTTTCTTAAATTTGACATAAGAACAGGATAGCAAACAAACACGTGACTTTGACATTCTTAATTTGACGTACGGCGCTTTAAATAACGAATGACCATAGAGCGTGCTCACAAATTTTACTTAATTTAAGCAGTCTTATGTCAGATAAGAAATGTCAAACTCACGTCTTTGTTTGCTATCCTGTTCTTATGTCAAAGTTAAGAAAGTGACAGCGCTACTAAGAATTAGAATTAGTAACTGGACGGTGTGAATTGAGGCTAATATTTCTTGGCTTTCATTTTAACCAAACTAAAACTTGGCGCGATAATTTTTACTAGGCAACAGCGACTAAAATAAGTTAAGTTGTGTCTGTAACATAATCGGCAGCATTGACATTCGTCAATGTTGATAATTGACCATAAAACATGCTCTCAAATTTTACGTCAAGTAAGCAGTTAAACGTCAGTTTAGGAATGTCAAATACACATGCTTGTTTTTATCTCTTTCGTATGTCAAAGTTGTGAAAAAGACAACGCTATTTTAAAATTAGTGAAGAAATATTTTCGGCAGAATCGAGAGCATTTTTGCATGCTACTGAGTAAATGCAAGCGGACGAAGGTGCGGCAAAATTCACATACCTATTTAAACAATGTATAAAGACACTATTTTATACATCTCTCCAGAATTATAAAACGAGCTACACTACGCGTGTTCAAAATCGAAATAATCCACAAGACCTCATTTTTCATTAGGTACTGAAATAAATATACAGTTTCGAAGATTTTGTGATGCGTAACACGGTATATATTTTTTGGATTTTTTTATACAATATTTTTTGAGTTATTTAAGAAAAATTGATTTTTTGGACAGAGTTCGGTTTTCTGTCACAATATCCTTTGCCTATTACCATACGAAAAAAAAACTGATAATCAATCAAGTAGTCACTTTTTTTTTGTTGTTGGCACAAGGTTCTTGGCAAGGGGAAAAGTTACACACGGACGAACTTTGTGACTTACGACCTTTTAGAATAAATCATATTTCAAAAAATCATTTCTCTGGAAAGAAAGGATAATTCGACAAAGTTACAATGAAAAGTCTCTAAAATAGTGATAATCTATCCATAAATCAATTAAAAGTTTCATGTTTAAATAGTGAGGTGTCATGGATTGTTATTTATTTAAAAATAAACACATTAAAGAGGAGGCAAAAAGACCCGTGTAAAATTAAAGGTGTGCACATCACTACTAAGCCAAGCATTCTAGATTTTAATGTATGAAAAATTTGGCAAAATTATCCACAGAGTTTTGTCTTTTGGTACATGTTCATCATAAACAGAAGTTGAAATTTACATACCCTCCCACCCCCTCCCCCGTGCGCGTCACCCCCCCGCGCGCCTTTACATCTTTGTATTGCAATTTTAACAAAAACCGTTCACCTGACATGAAAACTTCCTATGAACAAAATGATCCTCAGGTACTATACAACGTGTATCAGAAAGGGTATGTGCATTGAGAAATATGTGAATCTACCCATGAAACTGAACAACTTTCCCTAGTAACATAGGTCGAAAATAGAAAAAAAAATTTTGACCTTTCATACAAAATACATCAGCTGATAGCGTATTTAGTATGGGAAGTCAAATTTTTTTTTTCGTATTACGACCTATGTTCCTTAGGGAAAATTGTTCAGTTTCATGGGTAGATTTACACATTTCTCGATGCATATACCCTTTATGTTACACGTTGTATATCTCTAAAACAAACAATAGCCAGTTTTTGCTAAAAAAACTGATAAAAAGCTGACATCTTTGGTGGCAGATTGCGCAGAAACTATAAGTGATATGGCTATTGTTTGTTAAAGAGTTATACGGGGTGTAAGGGACAGCGTCCCGCAAACTTATAGGGGTTGCTCAGTCAACGAAACTGAACAACTACCACCAGGTTTTTTTTTCAGGAAATGAAATCGATCAGACAATTTGTATGGAATAGCAATTTTTTTTTTATTTCCTGATAAGAAATCCTGGTGATATGTGTTCAGTATCGTTGACTGAGCAACCCCTATCAGTTTGCGGGACGCTGTCCCTTACATCATCCCTTACCTGAGGATCATCTTGTTCATAGGAAGTTTATTTTTTTCATAATCATCTTTTATTGCAGTATCACAGTTTTCATATCAGGTTAACGGTTTTAATTGCAATACAAAGAAGATGTACGGGGGGGGGGGGGTTGTGACGTGTAAATTTCAACTTCTGTTTATGATGAACATAATACCAAAAGACAAAATTCTGTGGATAATTTTGCCAAATTTTTATCTTGAATGCTTGAACTATACAGGAAACTCGGAGAAGTGAATTTGACAGACTCAGTTTGATTATGATTTTTGGAGTTGGTTTTTTATATTTTTTATCCTCCTTTAACGTTACTGAAACACCCCCTAGGCTATGGCACGTAATTAAATTAACACCCTGTATTTATAGGATAGGAGCAAATGAAGAGACCGCACTTTCTACGAAGGCCGGGAGTGTACAGTACACAGCTACTCACTCATAAACCCAAAATGTAAAACTCTGAAAGCCCCAAAATGGAGTATGGAGGCCTGAAACAGCGGTTTAGGACCATGCACCCGACAATAAGCCGCCGCCCGGACAAGGACCATGCATTTTTTTGTAATGTGTGTTGTGTTTAAGTCGTGTTATATTTTTGAATGTTGATATGTATCTGAACTCTTTAAAAGATGCTTTTATTAGTTTTGTTATTTATGCTGGTTTATACATATATACCGGGTGTAAGGGACAGCGTCCCGCAAACTTATAGGGGTTACTCAGTCAACGATACTGAACAACTACCACCAGGTTTTTTTTTTCAGGAAACGAAAAAAAAAAATTTGTTTTTTTCATACAAAATGACCACATCGATCAGACAGTTTGTATGTAAAAGCAATTTTTTTTTTTTCATTTCCTGAAGAAAAATCCTGGTGATAGTTGTTCAGTATCGTTGACTGAGCAACCCCTATCAGTTTGCGGGACGCTGTCCCTTACACCCGGTATAGGTACATACATACATATTTTTGACATGTCATATTGTTTGATATATGTTTTGACATGTCATATTATTTGATATATTGACATGTAATAATGTTTGATATATGTTATTGACATGTTATATTATATTTGATATATGTTTTTGCCATGTAATAATGTTGACATATCGTGTGTGTGTGTGTGTGTGTGTTTGTGTGTGCGGGCTAGTATCGTGCGCGGTGCGCGGCGGGTGAGCGGGGTGAGCGGGGCGAGCGGTACCTGGTAGCGGAGAGGGAGGGGGGGCAACACCGCGTGCTGCCACAGCTCCGCGCCGGCACCCACCGGCCCCACCTGGACACGCGCTTCACTTACAACAACTTTACAACAATTTTTCGTTTTGATTATGCATCCTTGTGTATAATAAACATTATGACTAGTTTTATAATGCGCGGGAGGTTACTTGAAACTTTTAAATGCGAATATTAAAACAACATTTTGCTATACAGCTAGAGTCTGTGCGAAAAGAGAAAAGGCATAGAATCGGAGGGCGCACATTTGTAATAATTAGCCCACGGCTGGTTGCGTGGCGTTCTTTGACCTAAAACCTCCGAAATTTAATGTAAAGGTTACTGTTAAAGACTTGGGCATAATCCTCACACGACCAAGCGACAGTTAATTAAATACAAATGCGCGCCCTCAAATTCCATGCCTGTTCTCTTTTCGAACAGACTCTATTGCGTCTTAAAATATCTACTGTTACATATACATATACAACATGTAACATAAAGGGTATATGCATCGTGAAATATGTCAATCTACCCATGAAACTGAACAACTTTCCCTGAGGATCATAGGTTGAAATACGAAAAAAAAAAATGACTTCACATACTAAATGCGCTATCAGCTGGTGCATTTTGTATGGAAGGTCAAATTTTTTTTTTTTGGTTTGCGACCTATGTTCCTTAGGGAAAGTTGTTCAGTTTCATGGACAGATTCACACATTTCACGATGCATATACCCTTTCTGTTACACATTGTATAAGATATTATTCCTTTTTTTAGGTTTATCTATAAGATTATTGGTACGCTTATCTCGGAACTCCTCCAACGCATTTTACAAAGTTTTTGACGTGTTTTAAAAAACTTACAACTACGTTACAATAAAAATCAATATTTACTAGATTTTTTTTTAATTGTTTTTTTGCTAAACAATGCTATTTTATTTTTAAAATCACACATCAAAATCTTCAACCGCAGACAGGATTTGAACCTGCTGTTATGGAATACCGTTCCGACGCTCTAACCAATTGAGCTACTGCTGCTCAATAAATGTCTATAGTACGATTTTTTAACGTTGAGTTATCGATACAAACGTGTTTTGCGGCCCATAACCTGCCTTTTCTTTGTATCTAAGCAGTTCAATTTTCGGAACCGCTGATTATAACATTGTTACAAACATATGTTTTTCGGTTGACTATCTGTAGAATTGTAAAGAAAATGCAGTTTATGGGCCGCAAAACAAGTTGGTATAAGCCGTGCGTTTAAAAGAAACGATCTGAAAATGGCGTCGGCTTGCTTCGTGATTGGTCCGCCTCGCATGCGTGCTCGCTCTACCTAATAGAGAGCGAGCGAGAACGCATGCGAGCGTCGACCATTTATAGATCGTTTCTTTATGTGCACGGGTTATATCGATAACTCAACGTTATGAGTGAACGCTAGGGACATGTTTCGTAGAGTTTTTATACTATTAGGTTCAAATCCTGTCTGCGGTTGAAGATTTTGATGTGTGATTTTAAAAATAAAATAGCATTGTTTAGCAAAAAAACAATTAAAAAAAAATCTAGTAAATATTGATTTTTATTGTAACGTAGTTGTAAGTTTTTTAAAACACGTCAAAAACTTTGTAAAATGCGTTGGAGGAGTTCCGAGATAAGCGTACCAATAATCTTATAGATAAACCTAAAAAAAGGAATAATATCTTATACAATGTGTAACAGAAAGGGTATATGCATCGTGAAATGTGTGAATCTGTCCATGAAACTGAACAACTTTCCCTAAGGAACATAGGTCGCAAACCAAAAAAAAAAAATTTGACCTTCCATACAAAATGCACCAGCTGATAGCGCATTTAGTATGTGAAGTCATTTTTTTTTTTTCGTATTTCAACCTATGATCCTCAGGGAAAGTTGTTCAGTTTCATGGGTAGATTGACATATTTCACGATGCATATACCCTTTATGTTACATGTTGTATATGTATATGTAACAGTAGATATTTTAAGACGCAATAGAGTCTGTTCGAAAAGAGAACAGGCATGGAATTTGAGGGCGCGCATTTGTATTTAATTAACTGTCGCTTGGTCGTGTGAGGATTATGCCCAAGTCTTTAACAGTAACCTTTACATTAAATTTCGGAGGTTTTAGGTCAAAGAACGCCACGCAACCAGCCGTGGGCTAATTAATTACTTACAAATGTGCGCCCTCCGATTCTATGCCTTTTCTCTTTTCGCACAGACTCTAGCTGTATAGCAAAATGTTGTTTTAATATTCGCATTTAAAAGTTTCAAGTAACCTCCCGCGCATTATAAAACTAGTCATAATGTTTATTATACACAAGGATGCATAATCAAAACGAAAAATTGTTGTAAAGTTGTTGTAAGTGAAGCGCGTGTCCAGGTGGGGCCGGTGGGTGCCGGCGCGGAGCTGTGGCAGCACGCGGTGTTGCCCCCCCTCCCTCTCCGCTACCAGGTACCGCTCGCCCCGCTCACCCCGCTCACCCGCCGCGCACCGCGCACGATACTAGCCCGCACACACAAACACACACACACACACACACACGATATGTCAACATTATTACATGGCAAAAACATATATCAAATATAATATAACATGTCAATAACATATATCAAACATTATTACATGTCAATATATCAAATAATATGACATGTCAAAACATATATCAAACAATATGACATGTCAAAAATATGTATGTATGTACCTATACCGGGTGTAAGGGACAGCGTCCCGCAAACTGATAGGGGTTGCTCAGTCAACGATACTGAACAACTATCACCAGGATTTTTCTTCAGGAAATGAAAAAAAAAAAATTGCTTTTACATACAAACTGTCTGATCGATGTGGTCATTTTGTATGAAAAAACAAATTTTTTTTTTTCGTTTCCTGAAAAAAAAACCTGGTGGTAGTTGTTCAGTATCGTTGACTGAGTAACCCCTATAAGTTTGCGGGACGCTGTCCCTTACACCCGGTATATATGTATAAACCAGCATAAATAACAAAACTAATAAAAGCATCTTTTAAAGAGTTCAGATACATATCAACATTCAAAAATATAACACGACTTAAACACAACACACATTACAAAAAAATGCATGGTCCTTGTCCGGGCGGCGGCTTATTGTCGGGTGCATGGTCCTAAACCGCTGTTTCAGGCCTCCATACTCCATTTTGGGGCTTTCAGAGTTTTACATTTTGGGTTTATGAGTGAGTAGCTGTGTACTGTACACTCCCGGCCTTCGTAGAAAGTGCGGTCTCTTCATTTGCTCCTATCCTATAAATACAGGGTGTTAATTTAATTACGTGCCATAGCCTAGGGGGTGTTTCAGTAACGTTAAAGGAGGATAAAAAATATAAAAAACCAACTCCAAAAATCATAATCAAACTGAGTCTGTCAAATTCACTTCTCCGAGTTTCCTGTATAGTTCAAGCATTCAAGATAAAAATTTGGCAAAATTATCCACAGAATTTTGTCTTTTGGTATTATGTTCATCATAAACAGAAGTTGAAATTTACACGTCACAACCCCCCCCCCCCCGTACATCTTCTTTGTATTGCAATTAAAACCGTTAACCTGATATGAAAACTGTGATACTGCAATAAAAGATGATTATGAAAAAAATAAACTTCCTATGAACAAGATGATCCTCAGGTAAGGGATGATGTAAGGGACAGCGTCCCGCAAACTGATAGGGGTTGCTCAGTCAACGATACTGAACACATATCACCAGGATTTCTTATCAGGAAATAAAAAAAAAATTGCTATTCCATACAAATTGTCTGATCGATTTCATTTCCTGAAAAAAAAACCTGGTGGTAGTTGTTCAGTTTCGTTGACTGAGCAACCCCTATAAGTTTGCGGGACGCTGTCCCTTACACCCCGTATAACTCTTTAACAAACAATAGCCATATCACTTATAGTTTCTGCGCAATCTGCCACCAAAGATGTCAGCTTTTTATCAGTTTTTTTAGCAAAAACTGGCTATTGTTTGTTTTAGAGATATACAACGTGTAACATAAAGGGTATATGCATCGAGAAATGTGTAAATCTACCCATGAAACTGAACAATTTTCCCTAAGGAACATAGGTCGTAATACGAAAAAAAAAATTTGACTTCCCATACTAAATACGCTATCAGCTGATGTATTTTGTATGAAAGGTCAAAATTTTTTTTTCTATTTTCGACCTATGTTACTTAGGGAAAGTTGTTCAGTTTCATGGGTAGATTCACATATTTCTCAATGCACATACCCTTTCTGATACACGTTGTATAGTACCTGAGGATCATTTTGTTCATAGGAAGTTTTCATGTCAGGTGAACGGTTTTTGTTAAAATTGCAATACAAAGATGTAAAGGCGCGCGGGGGGGTGACGCGCACGGGGGAGGGGGTGGGAGGGTATGTAAATTTCAACTTCTGTTTATGATGAACATGTACCAAAAGACAAAACTCTGTGGATAATTTTGCCAAATTTTTCATACATTAAAATCTAGAATGCTTGAACTATACAGGAAACTCGGAGAAGTGAATTTGACAGACTCAGTTTGATTATGATTTTTGGAGTTGGTTTTTTATATTTTTTATCCTCCTTTAACGTTACTGAAACACCCCCTAGGCTATGGCACGTAATTAAATTAACACCCTGTATTTATAGGATAGGAGCAAATGAAGAGACCGCACTTTCTACGAAGGCCGGGAGTGTACAGTACACAGCTACTCACTCATAAACCCAAAATGTAAAACTCTGAAAGCCCCAAAATGGAGTATGGAGGCCTGAAACAGCGGTTTAGGACCATGCACCCGACAATAAGCCGCCGCCCGGACAAGGACCATGCATTTTTTTGTAATGTGTGTTGTGTTTAAGTCGTGTTATATTTTTGAATGTTGATATGTATCTGAACTCTTTAAAAGATGCTTTTATTAGTTTTGTTATTTATGCTGGTTTATACATATATACCGGGTGTAAGGGACAGCGTCCCGCAAACTTATAGGGGTTACTCAGTCAACGATACTGAACAACTACCACCAGGTTTTTTTTTCAGGAAACGAAAAAAAAAAATTTGTTTTTTCATACAAAATGACCACATCGATCAGACAGTTTGTATGTAAAAGCAATTTTTTTTTTTTCATTTCCTGAAGAAAAATCCTGGTGATAGTTGTTCAGTATCGTTGACTGAGCAACCCCTATCAGTTTGCGGGACGCTGTCCCTTACACCCGGTATAGGTACATACATACATATTTTTGACATGTCATATTGTTTGATATATGTTTTGACATGTCATATTATTTGATATATTGACATGTAATAATGTTTGATATATGTTATTGACATGTTATATTATATTTGATATATGTTTTTGCCATGTAATAATGTTGACATATCGTGTGTGTGTGTGTGTGTGTGTTTGTGTGTGCGGGCTAGTATCGTGCGCGGTGCGCGGCGGGTGAGCGGGGTGAGCGGGGCGAGCGGTACCTGGTAGCGGAGAGGGAGGGGGGGCAACACCGCGTGCTGCCACAGCTCCGCGCCGGCACCCACCGGCCCCACCTGGACACGCGCTTCACTTACAACAACTTTACAACAATTTTTCGTTTTGATTATGCATCCTTGTGTATAATAAACATTATGACTAGTTTTATAATGCGCGGGAGGTTACTTGAAACTTTTAAATGCGAATATTAAAACAACATTTTGCTATACAGCTAGAGTCTGTGCGAAAAGAGAAAAGGCATAGAATCGGAGGGCGCACATTTGTAATAATTAGCCCACGGCTGGTTGCGTGGCGTTCTTTGACCTAAAACCTCCGAAATTTAATGTAAAGGTTACTGTTAAAGACTTGGGCATAATCCTCACACGACCAAGCGACAGTTAATTAAATACAAATGCGCGCCCTCAAATTCCATGCCTGTTCTCTTTTCGAACAGACTCTATTGCGTCTTAAAATATCTACTGTTACATATACATATACAACATGTAACATAAAGGGTATATGCATCGTGAAATATGTCAATCTACCCATGAAACTGAACAACTTTCCCTGAGGATCATAGGTTGAAATACGAAAAAAAAAAATGACTTCACATACTAAATGCGCCTATATCAGCTGGTGCATTTTGTATGGAAGGGTCAAATTTTTTTTTTTTTGGTTTGCGACCTATGTTCCTTAGGGAAAGTTGTTCAGTTTCATGGACAGATTCACACATTTCACGATGCATATACCCTTTCTGTTACACATTGTATAAGATATTATTCCTTTTTTTAGGTTTATCTATAAGATTATTGGTACGCTTATCTCGGAACTCCTCCAACGCATTTTACAAAGTTTTTGACGTGTTTTAAAAAACTTACAACTACGTTACAATAAAAATCAATATTTACTAGATTTTTTTTTAATTGTTTTTTTGCTAAACAATGCTATTTTATTTTTAAAATCACACATCAAAATCTTCAACCGCAGTATTTGAACCTGCTGTTATGGAATACCGTTCCGACGCTCTAACCAATTGAGCTACTGCTGCTCAATAAATGTCTATAGTACGATTTTTTAACGTTGAGTTATCGATACAAACGTGTTTTGCGGCCCATAACCTGCCTTTTCTTTGTATCTAAGCAGTTCAATTTTCGGAACCGCTGATTATAACATTGTTACAAACATATGTTTTTCGGTTGACTATCTGTAGAATTGTAAAGAAAATGCAGTTTATGGGCCGCAAAACAAGTTGGTATAAGCCGTGCGTTTAAAGAAACGATCTGAAAATGGCGTCGGCTTGCTTCGTGATTGGTCCGCCTCGCATGCGTGCTCGCTCTACCTAATAGAGAGCGAGCGAGAACGCATGCGAGCGTCGACCATTTATAGATCGTTTCTTTATGTGCACGGGTTATATCGATAACTCAACGTTATGAGTGAACGCTAGGGACATGTTTCGTAGAGTTTTTATACTATTAGGTTCAAATCCTGTCTGCGGTTGAAATTTACGATATTTTGTTTCTCATATTACTAGTTTTTAGGACGATTGTGTTGCTCACTGTTTGCAAAGTGTATGATATGATTAGAAATTATTTTATCAATACGATTTCCACAAATAAATATATGCTTTCATATTTTTGACAAACTATATTTCATATGTGATTTTTAAAAAGGACACCGAATATTAATTGTATCGCTTGTGATATTAAGAATTGACTGTGTTTTTTTTGTACGAGTATAACACACTTTTTACGCACGTGTTTTAGTGTGTTTTATGTGTTTCATCTCATTTACACTTACCCAAAAATATGACGTTATAAAATATTTAATTTTCTTTCATAATTTAAAGACACATTTTCTACTGTAAAATATCATGGATCAAAAAAAATACCAAGCAAGTACTCTATTATGACCAGGGTCACTGTTGGAGCTAATTAGAGTTGCTACAACCATCTTTTTCAAGATTTTCAGGGCCTCAGTTTCTTTTATAAGAAAAATAAGCTGGAACCTTGAAAATCTTGAAAATATCCGAGCCCTGATTATGACATAGTCAGAACATGAAACTAAACTTGTTAAAAATGGGCCAAGTTTAGACAACGGAATCTGGATATTTTAAATTATTTTTGATCATGCCACACAATATCTTATATTTAAGTAATTTATTTTGTTTGTTACATATTTATTGATTGCACATTTTTTTAATAACATTATTTCAATTAAATTATTGATCCAATACAATTTACAGCAAGAAATGTGCTTAAATTTGTAATGATATTAAAAATAATTCTAAGGTAGAATGTGTTGAACGCAAAACAGAAAAATAAATTCAGGACAAATATTGTAATTTTTTCTTTTATTAAAAAATATAACGAATGAGATCCCTGTGAATGTATAAGGTTTCAATTTCCTAATCAAATAACCCATTTATTTATTTTGACCATTTAAATAAAATAAAATAACGTTTGCATTAAAAGGGCTTGGTCTGACAACAAACAATATTTGAATAAAGGTAAACGAGCAAAATCTATTTTCCTAATTTCTTTGTTACTTCTTTGGCTCACAGTATCTGAAAAATACCTAAACTCACACGCCGCATCACCAGCACCACGCGCCGCTGCTGCTCGATATCAACCAGGTGAGTGTTACACCCCGCGCATCATAACGCGCGTCAACCAGCGCACCATAACGCGCGTCAACCAGCGCAGAGCACACCATAACGCGCGTAACTCCGCGCAACATAACGCGCGTTATGGCCCATATCCCGCGTCACCCCCGCGCACCATAACGCGCGTCACCCCGCGCAACATTACGCGCGTTATGGTCCATATCGCGCGTCACCCCGCGCACCATAACGCGCGTTACCCAGCGCACCATAAAGCGCGTCACCCCGCGCACCATAACGCGCGTCACGATAGGACAATTGCTTGTTTCTAGTATACGAGGGTATATTGTATTGTTGTAATACACCCTGTATTGCACTTTCGGTGAAAGGCTGCCCATACACATACATACACTTCCTTATTATATTATTGTAGTGAAAAGTCCTATGACGACGAGGTCGTTGATGCTCAGCCTATGCCGTAAGGGATACAGGCGTGAGTCATACAGGGTTTATTTTTAATCAGTACGCAAAATAATAGGCAACAAAACTGAACGACTTTCACAAAGAAATTCTTTCAGGAAATGAAAAAAAAAAATGGCTTCCCGATACAAATTGTCTGATTGCGGTTTTCATTTTGTATGTAAATACTTCCCGTATTTCTTTTTTATTTCATGAAGAATTTCCTAGTGAAAGTTATTTATTTATTATTTATTTATACAGGATATTATCCCAATTTTTTCAGTACAGTTGTTCAGTACAGTTTGCGAGAAGCTGTCCCTTACACCCGGTATGTATGCTAATTACAGATGTCGCTCCGCGGCGCAAGACTCGGCGCGTTAGCGGGGGGCGTGGGGTGGCCGCACCACCCCGCTCATCCGGCTCACCCCGCTCACCCCGCTCACCCGGGCCATCCACACCCCGGGCACCCGCACCCGGGCCATCCACGCGTCCTTTGTACTGTCAACCATACCTGAGTCCTTTGCGGGTGATCGCGTGGATGGCCCGGGTGCGGGTGCCCGGGGTGTGGATGGCCCGGGTGAGCGGGGTGAGCGGGGTGAGCCGGATGAGCGGGGTGGTGCGGCCACCCCACGCCCCCCGCTAACGCGCCGAGTCTTGCGCCGCGGAGCGACATCTGTAATTAGCATACATACCGGGTGTAAGGGACAGCTTCTCGCAAACTGTACTGAACAACTGTACTGAAAAAATTGGGATAATATCCTGTATAAATAAATAATAAATAAATAACTTTCACTAGGAAATTCTTCATGAAATAAAAAAGAAATACGGGAAGTATTTACATACAAAATGAAAACCGCAATCAGACAATTTGTATCGGGAAGCCATTTTTTTTTTTCATTTCCTGAAAGAATTTCTTTGTGAAAGTCGTTCAGTTTTGTTGCCTATTATTTTGCGTACTGATTAAAAATAAACCCTGTATGACTCACGCCTGTATCCCTTACGGCATAGGCTGAGCATCAACGACCTCGTCGTCATAGGACTTTTCACTACAATAATATAATAAGGAAGTGTATGTATGTGTATGGGCAGCCTTTCACCGAAAGTGCAATACAGGGTGTATTACAACAATACAATATACCCTCGTATACTAGAAACAAGCAATTGTCCTATCGTGACGCGCGTTATGGTGCGCGGGGTGACGCGCTTTATGGTGCGCTGGGTAACGCGCGTTATGGTGCGCGGGGTGACGCGCGATATGGACCATAACGCGCGTAATGTTGCGCGGGGTGACGCGCGTTATGGTGCGCGGGGTGACGCGGGATATGGGCCATAACGCGCGTTATGTTGCGCGGAGTTACGCGCGTTATGGTGTGCTCTGCGCTGGTTGACGCGCGTTATGGTGCGCTGGTTGACGCGCGTTATGATGCGCGGGGTGTAACACTCACCTGGTTGATATCGAGCAGCAGCGGCGCGTGGTGCTGGTGATGCGGCGTGTGAGTTTAGGTATTTTTCAGATACTGTGAGCCAAAGAAGTAACAAAGAAATTAGGAAAATAGATTTTGCTCGTTTACCTTTATTCAAATATTGTTTGTTGTCAGACCAAGCCCTTTTAATGCAAACGTTATTTTATTTTATTTAAATGGTCAAAATAAATAAATGGGTTATTTGATTAGGAAATTGAAACCTTATACATTCACAGGGATCTCATTCGTTATATTTTTTAATAAAAGAAAAAATTACAATATTTGTCCTGAATTTATTTTTCTGTTTTGCGTTCAACACATTCTACCTTAGAATTATTTTTAATATCATTACAAATTTAAGCACATTTCTTGCTGTAAATTGTATTGGATCAATAATTTAATTGAAATAATGTTATTAAAAAAATGTGCAATCAATAAATATGTAACAAACAAAATAAATTACTTAAATATAAGATATTGTGTGGCATGATCAAAAATAATTTAAAATATCCAGATTCCGTTGTCTAAACTTGGCCCATTTTTAACAAGTTTAGTTTCATGTTCTGACTATGTCATAATCAGGGCTCGGATATTTTCAAGATTTTCAAGGTTCCAGCTTATTTTTCTTATAAAAGAAACTGAGGCCCTGAAAATCTTGAAAAAGATGGTTGTAGCAACTCTAATTAGCTCCAACAGTGACCCTGGTCATAATAGAGTACTTGCTTGGTATTTTTTTTGATCCATGATATTTTACAGTAGAAAATGTGTCTTTAAATTATGAAAGAAAATTAAATATTTTATAACGTCATATTTTTGGGTAAGTGTAAATGAGATGAAACACATAAAACACACTAAAACACGTGCGTAAAAAGTGTGTTATACTCGTACAAAAAAAACACAGTCAATTCTTAATATCACAAGCGATACAATTAATATTCGGTGTCCTTTTTAAAAATCACATATGAAATATAGTTTGTCAAAAATATGAAAGCATATATTTATTTGTGGAAATCGTATTGATAAAATAATTTCTAATCATATCATACACTTTGCAAACAGTGAGCAACACAATCGTCCTAAAAACTAGTAATATGAGAAACAAAATATCGTAAATTTCAACCGCAGACAGGATTTGAACCTAATAGTATAAAAACTCTACGAAACATGTCCCTAGCGTTCACTCATAACGTTGAGTTATCGATATAACCCGTGCACATAAAGAAACGATCTATAAATGGTCGACGCTCGCATGCGTTCTCGCTCGCTCTCTATTAGGTAGAGCGAGCACGCATGCGAGGCGGACCAATCACGAAGCAAGCCGACGCCATTTTCAGATCGTTTCTTTAAACGCACGGCTTATACCAACTTGTTTTGCGGCCCATAAACTGCATTTTCTTTACAATTCTACAGATAGTCAACCGAAAAACATATGTTTGTAACAATGTTATAATCAGCGGTTCCGAAAATTGAACTGCTTAGATACAAAGAAAAGGCAGGTTATGGGCCGCAAAACACGTTTGTATCGATAACTCAACGTTAAAAAATCGTACTATAGACATTTATTGAGCAGCAGTAGCTCAATTGGTTAGAGCGTCGGAACGGTATTCCATAACAGCAGGTTCAAATCCTGTCTGCGGTTGAAGATTTTGATGTGTGATTTTAAAAATAAAATAGCATTGTTTAGCAAAAAAACAATTAAAAAAAAATCTAGTAAATATTGATTTTTATTGTAACGTAGTTGTAAGTTTTTTAAAACACGTCAAAAACTTTGTAAAATGCGTTGGAGGAGTTCCGAGATAAGCGTACCAATAATCTTATAGATAAACCTAAAAAAAGGAATAATATCTTATACAATGTGTAACAGAAAGGGTATATGCATCGTGAAATGTGTGAATCTGTCCATGAAACTGAACAACTTTCCCTAAGGAACATAGGTCGCAAACCAAAAAAAAAAAATTTGACCTTCCATACAAAATGCACCAGCTGATAGCGCATTTAGTATGTGAAGTCATTTTTTTTTTTCGTATTTCAACCTATGATCCTCAGGGAAAGTTGTTCAGTTTCATGGGTAGATTGACATATTTCACGATGCATATACCCTTTATGTTACATGTTGTATATGTATATGTAACAGTAGATATTTTAAGACGCAATAGAGTCTGTTCGAAAAGAGAACAGGCATGGAATTTGAGGGCGCGCATTTGTATTTAATTAACTGTCGCTTGGTCGTGTGAGGATTATGCCCAAGTCTTTAACAGTAACCTTTACATTAAATTTCGGAGGTTTTAGGTCAAAGAACGCCACGCAACCAGCCGTGGGCTAATTATTACAAATGTGCGCCCTCCGATTCTATGCCTTTTCTCTTTTCGCACAGACTCTAGCTGTATAGCAAAATGTTGTTTTAATATTCGCATTTAAAAGTTTCAAGTAACCTCCCGCGCATTATAAAACTAGTCATAATGTTTATTATACACAAGGATGCATAATCAAAACGAAAAATTGTTGTAAAGTTGTTGTAAGTGAAGCGCGTGTCCAGGTGGGGCCGGTGGGTGCCGGCGCGGAGCTGTGGCAGCACGCGGTGTTGCCCCCCCTCCCTCTCCGCTACCAGGTACCGCTCGCCCCGCTCACCCCGCTCACCCGCCGCGCACCGCGCACGATACTAGCCCGCACACACAAACACACACACACACACACACACGATATGTCAACATTATTACATGGCAAAAACATATATCAAATATAATATAACATGTCAATAACATATATCAAACATTATTACATGTCAATATATCAAATAATATGACATGTCAAAACATATATCAAACAATATGACATGTCAAAAATATGTATGTATGTACCTATACCGGGTGTAAGGGACAGCGTCCCGCAAACTGATAGGGGTTGCTCAGTCAACGATACTGAACAACTATCACCAGGATTTTTCTTCAGGAAATGAAAAAAAAAAAATTGCTTTTACATACAAACTGTCTGATCGATGTGGTCATTTTGTATGAAAAAACAAATTTTTTTTTTTCGTTTCCTGAAAAAAAAACCTGGTGGTAGTTGTTCAGTATCGTTGACTGAGTAACCCCTATAAGTTTGCGGGACGCTGTCCCTTACACCCGGTATATATGTATAAACCAGCATAAATAACAAAACTAATAAAAGCATCTTTTAAAGAGTTCAGATACATATCAACATTCAAAAATATAACACGACTTAAACACAACACACATTGACAAAAAAATGCATGGTCCTTGTCCGGGCGGCGGCTTATTGTCGGGTGCATGGTCCTAAACCGCTGTTTCAGGCCTCCATACTCCATTTTGGGGCTTTCAGAGTTTTACATTTTGGGTTTATGAGTGAGTAGCTGTGTACTGTACACTCCCGGCCTTCGTAGAAAGTGCGGTCTCTTCATTTGCTCCTATCCTATAAATACAGGGTGTTAATTTAATTACGTGCCATAGCCTAGGGGGTGTTTCAGTAACGTTAAAGGAGGATAAAAAATATAAAAAACCAACTCCAAAAATCATAATCAAACTGAGTCTGTCAAATTCACTTCTCCGAGTTTCCTGTATAGTTCAAGCATTCAAGATAAAAATTTGGCAAAATTATCCACAGAGTTTTGTCTTTTGGTACATGTTCATCATAAACAGAAGTTGAAATTTACATACCCTCCCACCCCCTCCCCCGTGCGCGTCACCCCCCCGCGCGCCTTTACATCTTTGTATTGCAATTTTAACAAAAACCGTTCACCTGACATGAAAACTTCCTATGAACAAAATGATCCTCAGGTACTATACAACGTGTATCAGAAAGGGTATGTGCATTGAGAAATATGTGAATCTACCCATGAAACTGAACAACTTTCCCTAAGTAACATAGGTCGAAAATAGAAAAAAAAATTTTGACCTTTCATACAAAATACATCAGCTGATAGCGTATTTAGTATGGGAAGTCAAATTTTTTTTTTCGTATTACGACCTATGTTCCTTAGGGAAAATTGTTCAGTTTCATGGGTAGATTTACACATTTCTCGATGCATATACCCTTTATGTTACACGTTGTATATCTCTAAAACAAACAATAGCCAGTTTTTGCTAAAAAAACTGATAAAAAGCTGACATCTTTGGTGGCAGATTGCGCAGAAACTATAAGTGATATGGCTATTGTTTGTTAAAGAGTTATACGGGGTGTAAGGGACAGCGTCCCGCAAACTTATAGGGGTTGCTCAGTCAACGAAACTGAACAACTACCACCAGGTTTTTTTTTCAGGAAATGAAATCGATCAGACAATTTGTATGGAATAGCAATTTTTTTTTTATTTCCTGATAAGAAATCCTGGTGATATGTGTTCAGTATCGTTGACTGAGCAACCCCTATCAGTTTGCGGGACGCTGTCCCTTACATCATCCCTTACCTGAGGATCATCTTGTTCATAGGAAGTTTATTTTTTTCATAATCATCTTTTATTGCAGTATCACAGTTTTCATATCAGGTTAACGGTTTTAATTGCAATACAAAAG
>JARACY010004109.1:0-28736 GCA_029255725.1 Scrobipalpa atriplicella | reverse complement strand
AGTGCAAGAAAATTGTTTAAAAGATTATTATTACTTTTGTCGTCTGTGTCTAGTACAGCAGCAGACAGCAACGCCTATTTTTTTCCATAAAATAATAATAATTGAAAATAATTACCTAAGCATAAAAGATAATACGCCATAATGCTAAGCATAATGCGGTAACAAATGAATCAGTGTTTCCCAAAAATCGATGTCCCGATATGATTTCTATTTAGCTCTACTTGGGTCATTAATGATGTGTTCATAAGGGCGTTCGTTGGAGGCCAATATTGTGCTTTGTGCCACCGTTCAATGATAGGGTGATTAAATGGCCAACGCTATATACGGGGCCACTTCTTTGTTGTTCCGCAAATATTTGATCCGCCGGCGCCGACATCGCAATCGGCTCCTTTGATATCAATACCGTTACCTATACAGGGTTAAAGTACCTACATGTTTTGGCATAAGATAGAAAAAATATTTAGCTACTTCCACTCAAGTGATGGTAAGTTATGCAATTAGTCAAAGTGCACCAACCCGCCCGCAAATATAATGCAACATGCACAGGCAATGCACCTGCACCACTATCACCGATTTTACTCAACACGTGTTTCGCCCCTCCACGGTGCATCATCAGCAGATTGCTTATCCGGCTCTACAGGGGCATTTATGAGCATGACTGACTGAACAATCTAGGGGTGCAGTCAGCCCAAAAATCGCGATGCTTAGCTTCTGGTGTGTCCTGCAGAAGTTTTCAGGATCAAAATACTTTCCTAACATCCTTTATGCCAGGTACACGATACCGTTGTGATCCCACAGAGGGGAAACTTTGTCGCACATATTGTTTGGGGACACTATGGCCTCCTTTATATTTTGCCCTGTCATCTATCATGATATCACACATTTTGATGGCGTAGATCTGAGGCGTAGATAAAGTCTGAGAGGAAATTCAATACATACTCATGATTTTCACACGTTTTAATTGGGGTGTATAACACGTGTTTATAAATTGGGCCGTTGTTGTTCTGTATTTCACCATAAGGTCATGCGTAAATACGTGCGAAAGCGTCCAAGAGCTTATAGGGCAGAACATACCTGCGCAACTTTCGGCGACGAAGGTTCCATGAAAGCGCACGCTGTCAAAGGTCTTCTTAGCATTGCCCACACCACACCTGCGGAAGAGTTCAACGCTAAGCCGCATAAACTAGAGGCTGTAGTACAAATTATTGTGTGGAAACGGGTTGAAAAATATTTTTTTGCTGAAACTTAGCATTGATGTTTCTCAGGTGACACTGAGTGTATTTTCACACGGAGGGCATCAAGACGGCAACGAAGGTTCCACCGCCGGACGTTACGCAGGTGAGTGACTACCCTTAGGAACTTAGATTTTTCAAATTTTAAGGTTAAGCTGTCTGTAAATCTGTGATGTATGGAGTTGTATGAAGGTGCACGCACTTGCGGAAAAAAATCGCGCGAGATTCCACATACAAAATGATAGATAGATAAAAGATAAATGCGCGAATGTTTCCGCTCTCGAAAATCGTTGTGCATGCTAAGCTTTAGTGCTCGTTTAAACCAAGACAATATAAACTTTCATAAGGTTGAATTATGAAACAGAAATTGTCAGCTGTTCGAGGCAGTTTGTATGGTAGGTAATTTTTATTTTTTTGGCAGATGGTCTATAACATTCTACAAAGACAAAAATAAAGACACCTTTGTGGGCAGATATCAAAAACTTCAGGAAGCCAAAAACAAATTATATACATACCTTTATACTTTCACCAGAAAAGATACGAAGGTAGGGTCATAATAACAGTAACGTGAACGAAGCTGCGAAGGTGGACCTCTCCGTGGTTTCCCAAAAAAGATTTATAGCTGCTACTTTATTTTGGCAGGGGCTTATATAGGGTGTAAAGAAGTACTGCGTTTCCTTTAAACCACATGTTCTACAGATGATAATGATACCAAACAACTTCCACAGACCCAGAATACATTAGCTCGAGAAAAAAAAAATTGCCTTTTCCGCACAAAATTGCTCTTGTCATCTGCAATTTTTTTTTCGACCTAAAATTTTGGTGCTTTGCGAAAGTTGTTTGTGATCATCAGTAGAACATGTGGTTTAAAGGAGCGCAGTCCTTTTATTTACACCCTGTACAGGATGTCAAGGGATGGGGTTACACATACTGAGAAAGTGTACAAATGCTCATTGGAAACTGAAGTCATACCCAAGAACAGTCACATTTTATTGACATTTTAGCTATTGCTTCATTTATTCTATATCGTTTGACATTGTATTTTATTGTGGTTATTCTGACATTAGCTTTTGCTTCATTTGATTTTTACTATTTGACATTCTTTTTTTTTTTAATTGTGTATTAATTTTTGACATAAATTAGCTTTTGCTTCATTTTATTTTATACCCTATCTTATTTAATTGTTTGACATTGATGTTTTATTTGTATGATGTAACTTTTTACTTTTGACGATCATATTGTCCTTGGAACATTTTTATAATTTTTGCAATGTAACTATGAAATTGATAATATGAAATAAATAAATCTAATCTAATTTAATCTAATCTATTAAAAATATATTTTTTGACTCTTGATACTTCAGTATGAACATAGTACCCCATGATAATGAATGATGATGGTTGATGACATAGATTAATCTATTTCGCTAATTAGTAAACTTTTACTTATGTTAAGTAAAGGTCGTGTTCTGTTTGTTTGTTAAGTAGGTACCTATTTAAATAAAGGTAAATAATCTTGATAAATTACAACTGTTGGCAAAGTTATAACATTACTCAAAAACTGTTCATTGCGTTATCTAATCTAATAGCTAAAATTATTTTAGAAACATGTTTTTCGATTAAAATACGTGTAAAGATTGTTTACTTTTATTTAATTATTCACCTGGAAAGAAATGCGTAACTTTTTGTTAACAACTTTCTTCGGGATTTTTTGCCTGTTTATTTTTGTTAGATCTTGTATAGAATATACCTTCCCCACGTACAAACTTGACACACATAAACTGCGTTATGGGATAAAACAATCTGCGCGGAATCCTCCACAACCGACTGAAATTCCAAGAGATCGTAATAAAAAGTTATGTCGTCGAGATAAATGATGCGGCATTTTTGTTTTGATTCCGCTCTTTTTGTTCAGCAGACATGTGGAGACGAATGATGACCAGTGGTACAGTCAAATAAACTCTATAGGTTTACAGGGTTGCTCTCCAAACCGATGAAGTTTCTCAGGCAATTGTTTACGCTTTTTCATGAAATTTCGTGTAATTGTGCAGGTTATGTAAACTGTACAAGTTTATGAAATATCATCTTAATATAATAAATAAACACCTGAGAAAACTCTATCTGTTTGGAGCAGCCCCGTTACCCTAAAGAGTTTGTAAAACTGTACGTGACGTGATATGCTGGGTGTAAAAGACAGCGTCCAACGTAAACTGATAGGGGTTGCACAGTCAACAAAACTGAACAACTTTCACCAGAAAGTTCTTTTAGGAAATTAAAACAAAAATATTTGTATGGAGAAGCCACATTTTTTTAACTGTTTCTCAGTGCAAATATTTTGTTGCTGTTCACTTGGTAAAATCCACTGTTACTTTACAATTGATATCTCAGCTACTAGGTATTTTATTTATAAAACCGATGTTTAAAGAGCTTTTGTACAAAATAAAGCACATCCCGTGAGCTGTTACCTATGGTAAAGTTCTAGCAATGATTTAATGCAGACCTTTATCCTCTCTAATAAACGCTCATCTCGAGCAATCGAGTGGAGTTAATATTGAATCGGAAACATTTTAAGTTTTATGTAAGTTGTGCTCAAATGTTCTGATGAAGATAATAAGTTTCAGTGCTTGTTAAAACTGCCTTCCGTGGTCTAGTGGTCTGAGCCGTGGGCTTACGATCTGGAGGTCCTGGGTTCGATTCCCCAGGGGGGAATACAAAGTTGATATTTGTCAATGTATCACTTTAAATTAAGGTTTTCCCCAGTTTGGTTAGGCCATTGCAGGCCGAATCATCTGATTGTCCGAAAAGAAAAAGGATTCCGTGCTTCGGAGGTATGCAATGTACTATTTTTATACACCGCTCTGTTTATTAGAGAGGATAAAGGTATGCATTAATCATTGCTAGAACTTTACCATAGGTAACAGAGCTCACGGGATGTGCTTTATTTTGAGTACAAAAGCTCTATTAAACATCGGTTTTATAAATAAATACCTAGTAGCTGAGATATCAATTGTAAAGTAACAGTGATTTTACCAAGTGAACAGCAACAAAATATCTTGCACTGAGAAACAGTTTAAAAAAATGTGGCTTCTCCATACAAATATTTTTGTTTTAGATTTCCTAAAAGAACTTTCTGGTGAAAGTTGTTCAGTTTTGTTGACTGTGCAACCCCTATCAGTTTACGTGGAGCTGTCTTTTACACCCAGGCATATCACGTCACGTACAGTATTTACAAACTCTTTAGGGTAACGGGGCTGCTCCAAACAGATAGAGTTTTCTCAGGTGTTTTATTTATTATATTAAGATGATATTTCATAAACTTGTTACAGTTTAATAACCTGCACAATTACACGAAATTTCATGAAAAAGCGTAAACAATTGCCTGAGAGAAACTTCATCGGTTTGGAGCAACCCTGTAACCTATAGAGTTTATTGACTGTACCACTGGTCATCATTCGTCTCCACATGACTGCTGAACAAAAGAGCGGAATCAAAACAAAAATGCACGCATCATTTATCTCGACGACATAACTTTTTATTTACGATCGTCTTGGAATTTCAGTCGGTTGTGGAGGATTCCGCGCAGATTGTTTTATCCCATAACGCAGTTTATGTGTGGTCAAGTTTGTACGTGGGGAAGGTATATTCTATACAAAGATCTAACAAAAATAAACAGGCAAAAAATCCCGAAGAAAGTTGTTAACAAAAAGTTACGCATTTCTTTCCAGGTGAATAATTACATAAAAGTAAACAATCTTTACACGTATTTTAATCGAAAAACATGTTTCTAAAATAATTTTAGCTATTAGATTAGATAACGCAATGAACAGTTTTTGGTAATGTTATAACTTTGCCAACAGTTGTAATTTATCAAGATTATTTACCTTTATTTAAATAGGTACCTACTTAACAAACAAACAAACACGACCTTACTTAACATAAGTAAAAGTTTACTAATTAGCGAAATAGATTAATCTATGTCATCAACCATCATCATTCATTATCATGGGGTACTATGTTCATACTGAAGTATCAAGAGTCAAAAAATATATTTTTAATAGATTAGATTAAATTAGATTAGATTTATTTATTTCATATTATCAATTTCATAGTTACATTGCAAAAATTATAAAAATGTCCAAGGACAATATGATCGTCAAAAGTAAAAAGTTACATCATACAAAATAAACATCAATGTCAAACAATTAAATAAGATAGGGTATAAAATAAAATGAAGCAAAAGCTAATTTATGTCAAAAATTAATACACAATAAAAAAAAAAAGAATGTCAAATAGTAAAAATCAAATGAAGCAAAAGCTAATGTCAGAATAACCACAATAAAATACAATGTCAAACGATATAGAATAAATGAAGCAATAGCTAAAATGTCAATAAAATGTGACTGTTCTTGGGTATGACTTCAGTTTCCATGAGCATTTGTACACTTTCTCAGTATGTGTAACCCCATCCCTTGACATCCTGTACAGGGTGTAAATAAAAGGACTGCGCTCCTTTAAACCACATGTTCTACTGATGATCACAAACAACTTTCGCAAAGCACCAAAATTTTAGGTCGAAAAAAAAATTGCAGATGAGAGAGCAATTTTGTGCGGAAAAGGCAATTTTTTTTTTCGAGCTAATGTATTCTGGGTCTGTGGAAGTTGTTTGGTATCATTATCATCTGTA
This sequence comes from Scrobipalpa atriplicella, assembly GCA_029255725.1. NCBI lineage: Eukaryota > Metazoa > Arthropoda > Insecta > Lepidoptera > Gelechiidae > Scrobipalpa > Scrobipalpa atriplicella. The sequence continues at coordinate 22,821 of JARACY010004109.1, read as the reverse complement.
GAACATGTGGTTTAAAGGAACGCAGTACTTCTTTACACCCTATATAAGCCCCTGCCAAAATAAAGTAGCAGCTATAAATCTTTTTTGGGAAACCACGGGAGAGGTCCACCTTCGCAGCTTCGTTCACGTTACTGTTATTATGACCCTACCTTCGTATCTTTTCTGGTGAAAGTATAAAGGTATGTATATAATTTGTTTTTGGCTTCCTGAAGTTTTTGATATCTGCCCACAAAGGTGTCTTTTTTTTGTCTTTGTAGAATGTTATAGACCATCTGCCAAAAAAATAAAAATTACCTACCATACAAACTGCCTCGAACAGCTGACAATTTCTGTTTCATAATTCAACCTTATGAAAGTTTATATTGTCTTGGTTTAAACGAGCACTAAAGCTTAGCATGCACAACGATTTCGGAGCGGAAACATTCGCGCATTTATCTTTTATCTATCTATCATTTTGTATGTGGAATCTCGCGCGATTTTTTTCCGCAAGTGCGTGCACCTTCATACAACTCCATACATCACAGATTACAGACAGCTTAACCTTAAAATTTGAAAAATCTAAGTTCCTAAGGGTAGTCACACACCTGCGTAACGTCCGGCGGTGGAACCTTCGTTGCCTCTTGATGCCTCCGTGTGAAAATACACTCAGTGTCACCTGAGAAACATCAATGCTAAGTTTCAGCAAAAAAATATTTTTCAACCCGTTTCCACACAATAATTTGTACTACAGCCTCTAGTTTATGCGGCTTAGCGTTGAACCTTCCGCAGGTGTGGTGTGGGCAATGCTAAGAAGACCTTTGACAGCGTGCGCTTTCATGGAACCTTCGTCGCCGAAAGTTGCGCAGGTATGTTCTGCCCTAAAGCTCTTGGACGCTTCGCACGTATTTACGCATGACCTTATGGTGAAATACAGAACAACAACGGCCCAATTTATAACACGTGTTATACACCCCAATTAAAACGTGTGAAAATATGAGTATGTATTGAATTTCCTCTCAGACTTTATCTACGCCTCAGATCTACGCCATCAAAATGTGTGATACATGATAGATGACAGGGCAAAATATAAAGGAGGCCATAGTGTCCCCAAACAATATGTGCGACAAAGTTTCCCCGTGGGATCACAACGGTATCGTGTACCATGGCATAAAGGATGTTAGGAAAGTATTTTGATCCTGAAAACTTCTGCAGGACACACCTAAGCTAAGCATCGCGATTTTGGGCTGACTGCACCCAATAGTTGTTCAGTCATGCTCATAAAATGCCCCTGTAGAGCCGGATAAGCAATCTGCTGATGATGCACCGTGGAGGGGCGAAACACGTGTTGAGTAAAATCGGTGATAGTGGTGCAGGTGCATTGCCTGTGCATGTTGCATTTATTTGCGGGCGGGTGGTGCACTTGACTAATTGCATAACTTACCATCACTTGAGTGGAAGTAGCTAAATATTTTTTCTATCTTATGCCAAAACATGTAGGTACTTTAACCCTGTATAGGTAACGGTATTGATATCAAAGGAGCCGATTGCGATGTCGGCGCCGGCGGATCAAATATTTGCGGAACAACAAAGAAGTGGCCCCGTATATAGCGTTGGCCATTAATCACCCTATCATTGAACGGTGGCACAAAGCACAATATTGGCCTCCAACGAACGCCCTTATGAACACATCATTAATGACCCAAGTAGAGCTAAATAGAAATCAATATCGGGACATCGATTTTTGGGAAACACTGATTCATTTGTTACCGCATTATGCTTAGCATTATGGCGTATTATCTTTATGCTTAGGTAATTATTTTCAATTATTATTATTTTATGGAAAAAAATAGGCGTTGCTGTCTGCTGCTGTACTAGACACAGACGACAAAAGTAATAATAATCTTTTAAACAATTTTCTTGCACGAATAAGAAGGAGAAATAGTATTGCTCCTTCAAGTCTTCTGCCGATTGAAAGCGCGCAATATTTCCAGAGATGAGATTAAAAGATCCACTTCAAATTACATTTAAATACTGGTTGAGCCTTGCATTGAGTTTGTGAAACTCACAGCGGAGTGTTTCTCCAATGGAATTTTACCAGCACTAAAATTTTCAGACAAAAGCACTTTAAGAATTCTTGCTTTAATTAACTACATGACATACTCGATATCTTGATCCCAAGGAAAAACTTTTTCTAAATTGATCATGGTCTTTGACCCTCGGACTATAAAGCGATCTTGGAATTTATACTATTTTTTATTTAAAGCTTTTATTTAACTTGCATTGTATCTAACTAACTATGTGTGTTCGGGTGGAATCTTGCAACTCAATTTTGAAGCAGTTATCTTCAACCGATTGAGCTGAAATTTTGCACTCTTATGTTAATCCGGTGACAATGCAATATTATGATATCATCGAGCTGATCTCTTGATGGAGTTGACAGATATCCACTGGGTCTCCCTCATGGAAAGTGATAAGATATCTAAATTTAAGCTCATTATATTTGTTGTCTTGAGCAGTTTCTATTACATATGATGACCAAGGTCAAATGATGAAGCCGACAGGTAGCCGTCGGAACTGCCTCGTCGGAAGTGCTAAGATAGCCGAATTCGAGCGCATTATATTTGTTGTCTTAAGCAGTTTCTATTACACATGATGACCAGGGTCTAATGATGAAGCCGACAGGTAGCCGTTGGAACTGCCTCGTCGGAAGTGTTAAGATAGCAGAGTTTGGGCTCATTATATTTGTTGTCTTGAGCAGTTTCTATTACACATGATCACGAGGGTCTAATGACGAAGCCGACAGGAAGCCGTCGGAACTGCCTCGTCGTAAGTGCTAAGATACCCGAGTTTGGACTCATTGTATTTATTGTCTTAAGCAGTTTCTATTACACATGATGACGAGGGTCTAATGACGAAGCCAACAGGAAGCCGTCGGAATTGCCTCGTCGGCAGTGCTAAGAGACCCGAGTTCGGGCTCATTGTATTTTTTGTCTTAAGCAGTTTCTATTACACATGATGACGAGGGTCTAATGACGAAGCCGACAGGAAGCCGTCGGAACTGCATCGTCGGAAGTGCTAAGATACCCGAGTTTGGGCTCATTGTATTTGTTGTCTTAAGCAGTTTTCATTACACATGATGACGAGGGTCTAATGACGAAGCCGACAGGAAGCCGTCGGAACTGCCTCGTCGGAAGTGCTAAGATACCCGAGTTCGGGCTCATTGTATTTGTTGTCTTGAGCAGTTTCTATTGCACATGATGACAAGGGTCTAATGAAGAAGCCGACTGATAGCCATCGGTACTACCTCGTCGAAAGTGCTAAGATGGTCGAGTGTGAGCTCATTATATTTGTTGTCTTGAGCAGTTTCTATTATACATTATGACGAGCTTGCCCCCTCACAGTTTTTTTTTTAAACAGTTCGCCAAACGACTTCAAAGTCGTTGCCGCTATGGTGCATCTCGTTTGGGGTGGTGAGAGGGGTTTAAACACACAGAAGGAGAAAAGTTAAAACGTGTTTCGAAAGTAGTCAACGTAGCGAGACTGCTTGGGGCTTGCCCCCCTCACAGGAAAATAAATATTTAGAACAATTTTTGAAGTCGTTACCGCTATGGCGCATCTCGACTCGACTCCCACAGTCCCCAAGTCGGCTTGCCTCTAGCTTGCCCCACATAGAAACAGAAAAGTTTGGACGTATTTTTAAAGTAGTCAACGTAGCGTAATTGGGGGGTTGAGCCCCCCTCACAGAAAAAGAACAGTTTAAACTGTTTTAAACAATTAATTCACATGTGTTTTTGAAGTAGGTAGTTGCTGTGTGACTAAAATGTAAAAAATAAATTATAAGTAAAAAAACTTTTTAAAACAAGCTTTTATTTTTTTAAATGCGCTAAAAAGAATAAAATAAAATTTTCCTTTAAAACTTTTACTATCAATTTACAACGTCATTACATAATTTTTATAATATAAAAGCTTGTCGCGAGATTGCTTAAAGCTTGTGTAGATAAACAAACAAATCACATACTTAATCTCATAACCTGTGTTAAATCTCGCGACAAGCTTTTATATTATAAAAATTATGTAATGACGTTGTAAATTGATAGTAAAAGTTTTAAAGGAAAATTTTATTTTATTCTTTTTAGCGCATTTAAAAAAATAAAAGCTTGTTTTAAAAAGTTTTTTTACTTATAATTTATTTTATTAATATTTACTAACAGTATAAAATTTCAAATCCATTAATGAAAGCTTTCATGTTTGTAAAGTCTATTATTAATAGCGATAAGGTTTCTACGTGTGTAGGTACTCATTATATAGAGAGCCTGTGGTAAATAATATAGCAGATTTCACCATAGAAAGCGCGTACGTTATTCATCAGGCGAATTTGTAAAACGGTTTTAAGAGTTCCTCACAGTGTTGTACAAATGAATAGTCGACTTTATCACTGACATTACCCTTGAGCCATTATGAGTGGGTAGATACGGGCGTGTGACGTCATCAGATTTCAGAGTCATTTGCGCAGCACTAAAGGAAAATGTGAACGGGCTTCTGTAGACCCTTGAAAAGGTCTTTATCGGACCATAAAACTTTCTTTTATGGTACGCGAACTTTCCGTCACATGGCGACTTGTAACTGCATCCGCGGTCTAGTGATTTGATTCATAGACTCCCGATCTTGAGGTCGTTGGTTTAATTCCCATGGGGGAACACAAAGTTGATCACTTTGTTGCGAGTGATGCCCCCAGTTTGGTTAAAATAATGCAGGCGAAATCACCTGGTTACCTGTAAGAAAATATATTCTATGCGTCGGAGCGAGCACGTTAATTTTCAGTCCCGGTAGTAATCTGTGATAGTGGTTGTTACACAAACCATGATATCAGAGGTCTATCAGCTGCGCTAGTCGGTGGTTTAAAAACCCTGACACCGGAATGATCGGGTCGTATTTCATCTCGAAAACCCACTCGATAAAAAAGAATACGTAATTTTCTCCAGCAGTCTTTTCTTTCCGATCACTTGAGAAGTTACTGGCGATAAAATAAATTCTATACATAAAATAAATTCTGTTATGATCCCTTTTACTTTCTCTGAAGGTTCAGTGAAGGAGTAATAATAGGATAATCCGAAAATAAAGGCTTCAATAAGTCGTCCCTTTTGAACGCTTATTTAAAATATTTTTTTCCTTCAGTAGGTACACGGAACTTCGTGCTTACCCGTCGGATGATACAACTTTCAGTTTTTAATAGCACAATTAGTGTTCGGATATTTGTGGTTACTCGAATTTTTGTCCTACACAAAATAGATACGTACATTTCCTTCTCTCTACTCTACTCATTTCATTATTTAAATACGTACGTTACTAGACAGACGTGTTCGCAACACTATTGCATGGAACACACAACACACGATTACTGTGTAATCAAGCTAGAAGGAAATGAAAAGGAAATGAATGAGAAAATGAGCTTTCGAACTTGTAATCGCAGACTAGGCGCGCTGTGGAAATTCCATAAAGTCGCTTCGTCGATTACTTTATGTTGTTGTGACTACGCAATATCCGTCACTTAATACTAATTCCACAGTCAATTTATACATTAACAGTGCTAGAGCATAATATTTATTTTTTGTGAGGTGAAAATTTAACTTTGTTCATGCTTTGTTCCATTGAAATTTCAAATCATGAAGAATTAAAAAATCTTTATTTTGAATTTTTAAAGTTGTTTTGAGACATACGGTTACCCAAAAAAAGGTGCAATATTTCCCTGGCATGCTTTATAAGTATTGAATAACAATTCTCTACCAATGGTACTTAATTTATGAGAAAATAGCTATTCGAATTGGCTAGTAATTGCAAACTACGCGTAGGTTCGCTGAAAAATTCAAAATGGCTTCGTCTAATCGGTAACTAGTACGTAGTCATAATATTACCGGTAAGTACAGTATATATTAATCCTGCCAGTCTGTATAGGTATATTGTGAAATACGTAAATTATGAATGCTGCCAGTAACAACATGTCTAACTTACTAAGCGATGGAAAATATATTTTGGAGATTTTATAGAGGTTGCTACGTTCCGCTCTCTGGCAAACATGGATGGCTACAGAATTCGAATCTTTTATAAGCAATAATTTTATGATCTCTTTGAAAACATTTTATTTTGTGATTTTGTGAAAACATGTTGGAGTTGTGTAAGGTAACACAACAACATCTTTAATTTGTATCATACCATTTCACAAGATTTTTGTCACTTTGTTGTTTCGTCTGAAACGCTAAGTGTACTCTGAGGACGTGATATCCACGAATTCGAAACCTTAGCGAACCTATGCGCCTATGCCATGCCTATGCTTTAAGAGGGGTATTTAAATTGACCTCTCTATACAAAAGTTCAAAAAAATTAAAACTTGTAAACCTAGTTTTTAAGTATATGTACATCATTTCCAAAAACTATAGTAATCGGACTATGTTTACTGGGTGGAAACCGTTATCGCCTTTTGTATGGATAGGTCAATTTAAATACTCCTCTTAAGTATAGGTTTCAAAACCAAACAATATAATATCCTTGCATACAATTATATCGTTATACCCCTATCAATTATGCATAACTCCGCCGAGGGGAGAAAACTTGGAGAGTCGTGATGGGAACTAACGAATCCATTAAAAAATAAAACCTTTTGTAGGCATTATCATAGATTTGTTTTCGGTTCCTACAGGCCTAGGTACTGTTTTGAAATTCAAACTGTTTTCTTTTTTGTAAGCAGACGCTGGTGTGCTCCAGTCTGAGGACTGATTTCGTGGTCCGCTGGCCGCCACAGCCGGCTGCGTCGCAACAATGGCCGCCAACCCGCGCCCGCGCAACCCCGCCCCCGATATCCCATTGTTTTTGATTAATCACGCATCGCATCTCGCCCGGTGAGAGACAACGGAAATTTTGATGCTCTTATTGAAAGAGTACTGAGAGTCTGAGAGAAATGCCTTTGAAACGCAACAAATAATCTACTCAATATTATTAAGAGACGACAGTTAGGTACAACTTCATTATTTCTGAGCGATTGGATGTTTATCCACTACACTCTGTTTCCCCCGTAAGACACCAATGTTTAAGTTTAAATTAAGGTGCGTAAACAACGTCAACAGAAGCTAAGTAGATAAATTAATTTTGTAATATGTGTTTAGACGACTCAGTCACGGTGTGATTAACAATAGACTCTAATTAACATTTATTTCATGGGTTCCTCACCCCTGTGTCAGAGGTTCTCAACGCGACTTATGACCCCTAATACTCGTTGGAAGATATACGGAAATAAATACCTTTTTGAACTTCTTCTTCTAACCAAGTGGGTTTTTTTATCGTCGCGATGAACTCTGCTTTCAGAATTTTCAAACCACCTAATCATCTTCTGACATGGTCTGTGTAACGACCACTAGCAAAGACGTCGCACGAGACTGACGGCTTACCGTGCCTTCCGAAACACGATCTTATCTTTTTCGACAGACAAACAAATCAGCGTGCACACTAACCAAACCGGTGAAAACTAACAAATTAATATAAATCTAGTTTGTGTTTGTGGAATTGAACCTACGACCTCCGGATCAGGAGTCCATCAGACCACGTAACCAGACGATGCGGAGGAATAAGGAAAACTTTCCTTTTTGTTGAAAACAGTTTTAATTTGTTGTTCTACAACGCCCCAAGGTAACAAAAGTACGCGTTCTCGCGAACTGCATGATTTTGCCCCACTGACCTGATAACGATGTCTAAATTAAGACTGTGTTGGTATTTTTTTTTGTCCTCATTTGAAGAAGAAAAACTCACTTACGCTACCTTAGCAATAAGGCCATGTGTTTTTTTGTGCAGTAAAGAATATTTGTATTGTATTGTATGTGTTAAATTAGCAACAAAGAATTTTACAATCACAGAGTTTTGTTAAATTCATCCTGAAGGCTTACACAGTACACCCAAATATGTATAACTTAAACAAAACAAAACTTAAACAAATGAACAAAATATGAATATCAATCATTAAATTACACCAAATAAATGAAAATAACATATGAAAATAAAATATTTTAAGTAGGTAATGTATGCTTGTAATGTAATAATAGCAGGGTAAATACAGGATAAAATTGAACTGATAAATTTATTTTAATGGTGTCGTGCTCTCCGGCCATGAAATTTAATAATATCACCAAATAAAAAATTATACGAATGTTCAATTTTGTTTTACTGTGGAAATTGCGACAGACGTTTCGTTTCTTCATTTACATACAGACCCTGAATTTAAATTTCAATTTAAAATTGCGTTACGTATAAATAAGTAAATGCTCTACCTGACATGGAAATTTCCCTGAAAACAATTTAGAGAAGGTAACACTAAGCCCGCGTGGCTCAAAAGGGATATACGTTTTGAGAAGATTGGGAACCCATAGCTTACATAAATAATCAGCGCACGAAGAAACTTCCTCGGGGTGAATGCCAACAAAAGATATCAAGTTTTAGTTAATGAAAGTTAATTTTGCTTCGAGGAACAAAAGGGCCGATAGTTTGGGAGTGAACGAACATGAATGCTAACGGTGTCATTGTTGGCGAAATTAATTATAGTACTGCAGGTGGGAGGCAAAATAGGACGCTGTAATATAAATTATTAACTAGAACCGAGACAATTTTTAGATTATAATAATATTACGCTGTGCTTCCACTATTAATATATGCCCATGAAATTTAAGCGATATGTCGCACCGCACATCATCGTTGCACTCTTCAAACATGTAGGTACGACAAAAATTGCGCTGTCAGCGAATCACCCACCCAACGCAGAACTTTTTTTTTGCGCAGTGGACCGATCCGTCCTCCTTTAAAACAAATCCGATTAAATTACAGTATGAAAAGCAAAAAGCGCAGTGAGCTAAACTTTTACCACCAAATGAAGGCTTTGGGGACGTATTTTTTGAACACGGGATCGCAAACTAGCCTTGTTGTTGCGCAGTGGAGTGGACAAATCAGGCCTCCTGCTAATAAACAAACCTGATAAAATTACAGTAGATACTTATGGGTAGGAGATAGTCAGAAATGGAACCCAGAATTAGACCGGGAAAATGCTAGGCAGAAGAAGAATATGGGAAGCATAAAACGCAGTGACTCAAAAATTTACCACCAACTGCAGGACTATTATTTTTGGATATGAGGACTCGAACGAGCCTTGTCGTTGCGCAGTGGACCGATCAGGCCTCCTGCTAAACGAGCCCTATAAAATTTCAATATGGAAATAATGGGCATGGCGTAATTACCTTCGTTAGTAGAGGCCTATATTTTGATTATGACGTTAGAAGGACGTGACCGACGTCATTGTATTCAGTTTGACGTAATTTATCGCTCGACGTTTTAGGGTAATCAACAAAAACGAAATGATACAACAGTTTATATTTAACTTGCTTTCCGTCCCCCAACTTCCTAGTTTCCTCGTGTTTTTCAGGTATTTTCCGAAATAGCCTGCATAGTCTGTCCATAGATTCTTGTTTCTTATTTGACGGAATTACCACAGATTACTTTAGTAATTAACTTAAACGTCGGCGAACACCTGTATTCCCTGTATTAGGTACTCTACTATAAGTTGTTGTTGTCCCATTTTTCTCTCATTAATGAGTCATGCAAGACAGGAAATGTCAGGTTCAGGTCGTGTTCTAGCCAAATCTACACCCCTAAATCCAAACCTCACGTTCAAGCGTAGGTTTAACAAAACCGTGCCGCTGTTGATCAAACTCCATGAAATAGATTGGTTGGGAATAGATTCTAAGTACAATTCGGACCTTTGCGAAGCGATCAGCGCCGAGCTGAGTGAGTGTATTGGATGGACCACGGGCAACGACGGTATACACTGAATTTCCTGGAAAATCGTATTGAATTGAAATATCGATCCATATAATAACAACTCAAATCACAAGAGACTGGTGGGTGTGTAAGCGGAAAGACTATAAAGCATGATAGGCGTATGGCATACATGAAGAGGCGAGGCGGCGCGGCGGCGAGGTGGCGGCGAGGCGCTGTCATTTTACAAGAGTCGAGGCGGAGGCGAGGCGCTGTCATTTTGCAAAAATCGAGGCGGAGGCAAAAGCTCTGTTTACACGAATTAAGGAACTCTATCTTGCATGTGCAAGTAGGTAATCTACTAATTGATTCTAATATTATCAATATAAAAGTATGTCTGTCTGTTATTTACGTTTGATACTAGAAGCATATCTCAGTCTTTTCGAGTGGTTTAATTATCGACAGTTTTTTTTACCACCTATTAATACAGCTAAAAGGCCTCTGACATGGTTTGTGTTACTAACAATATCACAAAGACAGACCGGGACCGACAGATTAACCTACGAACTTATTAGGTGTTTCAGCCTGCATTGTCCTAACCATATTGAGGAAAATCTCACAGTGCATTCCAGGTGGTTTCAGGTTCTTAAGATCAAATTGTACCTACTTGTTTTTTAACCAATAACTGCTTCATTTTATAATCGAATCCGTAGCATTTTTCATGAGAAAACATTTTGCGGCGTAAATTACTTCCATCATGTAACGAGCAGGCCAAGCCGGATAAGCTTATTTATATTTAATACACATATTTCCTTGACAGGGAAAAGCCCATTATACGTATTCCCAATAAAACACACATTACGCGAGCCTATTTTCATGTGCGTGACGGCCTCGTTATCCAAATTTTGTTTTACCTACGTCACCCTCGCGTTTATTCATGAATTCGATAAATTCGGCAGCCATTTAACCATTTTCTTTCCTGTACTCAGTGAAGTGTAAAGCATTTATCACGCTGGGTACATAGCGATACAAAAAGAAAAATAAGATAAAAAAAACACGCCTGAAAAAATCGCTGCATTTAGGCTTACGAATGGGGACAAGGTTTAGTGTACTGTAAAAATAAAAAAAAAATACGACGAGACTTTATGCTTCACTTTACAGACCAGAGCCCCAGGAGGAAATGAAAGTAATATAACGGCCAGTAGGCAGGCACTAGAATAAGAAATGATTTCGCTTTAATATCACGAGTGAATAAAGTGAAATTCTCATCAAGCCGTTTCTTGTTCGTTATTAATAACGACGCGGAATTTTTGTATGGGTTAATTTCGTTCAAAGTTATTGCATCTACCGGGTGAAAAGAAAGCTGACCAAACTTTATGGTATAAACCTACCCATGAAACTAAACAATAGTTTCCCCAAGGAACTCATAGTCAAAATATGAAAAAAATTTGTCCTCCCATACAAAATTACTCAAGGGACTGGCAATATTATGGGTAGGTTCACATTTGGTTCGCACCATAAACTTTGGTTAGCTAATTATTTTATGAGTTATATTAAATGTGATACCTGATTATACCTGCGTTTGAACTGGTTTTACAAAATATTTTTATATCATAAAACGACTGTGTTTTTTTTTCAGAGTGTTTGCTTATTAGATTAAACTAGTGGTTATCAAGATAGAGTCAACAATAGTGCGAGCCTAAATGACATTCCCGATGAAGCATAGCTAAGTAACTGACTCTTTCTCGTATCGTGTGGGTTTCAAGTCGAGCAAACCGCAGTGCTTAGGCTTAAAAGGTGTATTATTTTTGTCGTTCGATGTCTCAAGTTCAGTTCATAGCATTACCTGGTAATGTTTTTTACTCCACCTTTTTATAACAAACAACTAAGCATAACCCTTTTGAAGCAAGCGCCCTACCCATACTTAAGATAACCACTGATATTTAAGGCACCCCACCATACGTATGGTAAAATCTAAAAATACCACTTAGTGCTCGTTTCGCAGTCTTCACCGCACGTCGGAACCGTTGATTTGGAGTCGCATGTGGTAATTACCTGTGGTATTTCGTCCAGTTCTGTGTTTAAGTGCCTTTGCCTTGCATGCGGCCGATCGCATGTTCGAATGCCATGTCAATAACCATTGACAGGCGCACTGTTGCCAGCTTAATATATTTTACCAGTTAATTAATTTCATGTCCGTTTATTTGCTGGTCAAAGAGTGATTAAAACATAAAATATATAATTTCTCTTTCCGGAAATACTACAAAATCCGATAGTTAAATCGTGTTCTCACCGAATCGGTAGCAATAACCAAACATGAGTTAACTAAAATAAAACCATACCCGTCATTTTCCGTTTTGAGCGAACAGAAAAAAGATGGCGGTATAAACGGACTTATTATAATTCCTGTCACATCAAAAATCTATGGTATGGATAGTTAAGTCAAGTTAAGCCGTGAACGGGTCCCGACTAAAATCTTTTGAAATTTTTTAAACGAGTTTCATGTAAGAGGATTATAATAAGTCCGTTCTATACTGCCATTCTTTTCTGATGACGGGTATGGTTTTATTTTAGTTGAATCTTGTTTGCGCCGAATCGTGGCCAATGTCGTACAAATTTCGCACAACAATCTGGCAACCCAGAGCAGGTGCTACACGACTCGTATTTAATATCTGCGGAGAAAATGAAGCGCAGGTCCAGTAAGGGTCGCACACAGGTGGACTGATGACATTTTAAACATCGATACAACTGTTCCAGGTGGTATAGATCAGGATTGATTGCACGTTTGGGTCTGGTTTATTTATAAATTCAGTACAGGTCTGGCGGATATGTTGTTGGTCCAGCCTGAGGTATGTACTCGTATACGCGATAAAGAATTTTAAACTAAATATAATATCAGTAATAGTTCCTTTTAGTTGAAATCCACAAAAATAAACTAAAAATGGTTGATCAGTTAACGAAACTGAACTTTCATAAAGAAAATCTTCTGATAAAAAAAAAAACTTGGAATTCATGTTATTGATCGTGAAAGATATATACATATTTAGGGGTATTTTCCAGAACTACTCATAGGGTTTAATAAACACCTTAATTGTTGTAGAGTTAATGTTTCCCCAGGTGGATACGGGTTTTATTTCACCACAGCAAAAATATAATTACTTATTTTAACGGGGAAACAGGTAAAGCCGCGGGTTAAGAAGTTGGTTAAGAAAATAAAACTTCATCAAGTCTTTTTGTGACTAAACTCTTTAAATAAAGATTTAAAAAAACAATATATAAACTTTTCTAGCACATCGAGAACTCCTCATGATTAAGTTATGTTATTATGTTGTTTATACAAAATTATAGGCTCTAACATGTAAAAACAATCTTCCTAATTTATCAAACTGTTGCATGATATTATGATAACCTTTTTCTCATTCATTATCATATATGAATAAAATATTATGTACTTAGGAGTTATATTGCCTCCCTCAGCTTTTATGTCCACTATCTTTAAATAACAGATATTTTTAAAAGTAGATATACTATTTTATAAGTGTAGAAGCTAGAATGTGTTACTTAGTACCTATTTTCAATAAATAATTATTATCTTAGCCCCCCCCCCCCCCTGAAACTAAATCCTGGCTACGCCACTTCTCTCAGTACCTGACTCACTACTTAAACATTTATTATAAGCCGTACCATTATTACGAACGGTATTAAATTATGATTGCTGATTATGACGCTGAGTCGATATGCCATTAACTGCAGGTTCCTTTGAGTTATTTGTGTGAATTGGAGTGTGATGTGATGTGTCACATTTGCGAAGGAGGTATGGAGAAGGCTTTGCACCGACTGGTGAACTCCAGACCGCGCAGTGTTTTGCTTCTTAAACTTAAGGGTCCAGAAACAAAGTATGTTGAAGGTGCGTCGTCGAGGGAATTCGTTTGCGAGAAACATGCGCGCGTATAGATTATCTATAAACGCCAAATTATTATAATTATAGATAATCTATGCGCGCGCAGATTGCGAACGAATGCTCTCGGTAAGGACGCACATTTATCTGGTTATTTTGTTAGATACTAATATTTCATCAACTACGTGCATCTTCATTAATATATTAGACACTGAAAATTTTCTCATAATGAGCCTCCCCTGGTTGATTTTACCAAATGTATTCACCATACTGGACAGGAAAATAGTAGAAAATAAGGGTCAGTTCACACTGGGAAGCAACGTGACACGGCCTAAAGCTGCTTGAAGGTGCATTTCGTTGTACCACGAAGCGACAGGCCGCACTCTGGAAACCAATTTTATATGTTGGTTTCAATATTAGCGCCGATTCAACGGAAACGCTATTTAATTAAAATAAAACTATATCTGTCATTTTCTGCCTTGAGGCAATAGTAAAGGACAGCGCACTACGGACGTACTTATTATAATCCTGCCAAATCAAGAATCTGTGGATACCTAATAAGTCGTGTTGTGGGTGGGTATCTACCGAAATTCTTTGAAATTTCTAAACGAATTGTAACTGACAGGATATAAATTTGTTCGTCTATATAGTGCCGTCCTTCTCTGTTCAGTCAAGACAAAAAAATACAGTTATGTGTTTGTTTTCGAATCGGCACCATTGCTTTGCCTAGTCTAAGGTTTTATTAGTCTATCCCCGGAGACGACGTTGAATACGGCACGCTAGATGAGCAACGTGCAATAAGCGTGCAGAAACCCGTGAACTTTAGCATGCTCTAGCAGCGCCCGTTATCTATAAATACATGCCTTTGTCGTACATGCATTATAGAGATATACCTGATATCAATAAAGTTGTATTAATGACAGTACAAATATTTAATTCGTGTATCATTATTATAAAGGAGCTTTCCGCCGGAGGTTTCACCCATGCGTTAAATGAGTTTTCCTGTGGAAATGAAGGTTTTTCCACGGTGAAAAGTAGCCTATGTACTAAATCCAGGTGAACCAAGCAGGTGGAGTGGACCACGGGTAACGAGAGAAAATTAAATCAAAGTTTTATGACACAAAACAGCGAAGTCAAATAAAATGTAGGAAGATAAAATCAAACCAAATTGATTGCTTCATTTACAAATTGCTCGTGGCTAGTATCTATGCAGCTTTTGATATTAGTTTCCAGTAATTGTGCAAATTCCCCAACTTGCGTTGTTTGATTGTGCACGTTGTACCCCGAACATTTAATTAATCGCCGTAGCTAACTAGCTAGACTGGAATTAATTTTAGATTTGCTGGCGAGTTTTATTGGACTTTCCGACTGCGGTAAAGTGGTAAAAGCTACTTACTGGCTAGACTTCATACCTCGCTGCCTTGGACTTGGACGAATGGAACGAGAGAAATGACAGTCTGTAGACGCCATACCGAAATTGTTTTTTTTTTCGACGTACGTGCTTTTCTTCTTCATTGTGATATATATTTATTTCATTTTGTGACAGATATAATTTTCTTTGTAATAGACTTGCTTGTGACTTTCTAAAATCATCATGTAGTATCGCATTATCTACTGCCTTGGATCCTATATGGTCAGTTTTGTAAATAAATGATTTGACTTTGACTTTTACTTTCACCAAAGTCAACGATTGAGCGTGGTCATTCAAAAATCTTAATAATTAAAAGAACCTGTCCTTTCCAGTTCCACACACTACTGGCGTTACCCAACAGCTTGCATTTCGGTAGATTACATTTGCATCTACATAGTAGGTTGGTCACATTTGTAACTCACAATACAGACATCTCTTTACGGAGCCTACCACCAATTTTAGTGGAAAGATTATTATGCTATCGTAAGCAAATGCTATCTAGGGTCGTATTTATAAAGCTTTCTCAAGATTGAGAGCAATATTAAGTATGGATTTGACAGACCGTTTTGTACTGAAATGACATTTCTGAAACGAACGAATATTACTACTCGAAGAACAAAATAAAATAGTAACGAGAAAACAAAAAAACCAACAATGGGAAAAGAAAGTGGCCATTGTTGGATAGCTATCTGAAGCGAGTTCAATACAAGAAGATCGTCTATATAAAGCCATAATATAATTTCCCAGTCGTTATAGCGTTGTCGGACCCTTCTTTCAAATAAAATGCGCGGTAAACATTTCTCTTATAGGTATCCTGCTACCTAACTTCCGTTACGTTTTAGGGTACCTTAGCGTTTTCTAACTGTTCGAAAAACAGAAATAGAAAAACGTTTTTCTTCGGTGCCGTGTGAATAATTGAGTTTGCATAAATAAAATGGGTCACAAGAAAAATAAACGTGTGACAGGACGACTGTCTATTGATCGAGTGGTTGTACTCTACATAAAATGGGTTCTTCTTCACCGCATTCAATATTTCATGTACTTTATATACCGGGTGCAAGGGACAGCGTACCAGAAACTGATAGGAGTTGCTTAGTTCACGAAACTGAACAACTATCACCAGGGAACTCTTTCAGGAAATGTATTTATTTTGGCCTTTCCATACAAATTATCTGATCGAGATGGTCATTTTGAATGGGAAGCCTTTTTTTTTTCATATCATGAAAGAATTTCCTGGTGAAAGTAGAATTGTGGTGTTTCTACATCAGTTTGCGAAAAGATTTCCCTTACACTTTATAATCTGTGGGAAAATTTGTTCAGTTTTATAGGTAGAATCATCACATTTCAGCTTTAAAAACGAATGAAACTCCGTGTGATTTCCACGAAGCTAGAATAATCTTAGATTGAGGAAGTTAGAGACGGGCCTCCAGAATCTAAATAAATATTTATCTACTATCATAGAGTAATGTTCGAATTATAAACGTCAAAACGAATTTGTATTGACGTACTTTACAAACAGTATGCTGAAAAAATTAAAAAGTTTACTTTTCGTTGCACTTTCTCCATACAAATTCTAACAAAGATGCAACGAAAAGTAAAATGTTCGTAGTTATGGAAGTAAGGGAAGGAACAAACGCGCAATCGATATCAACTTAATGCACAATCGATACCAAAAACCATGTATCCAGTTACAAATTAAAACTAAACAGCCCACGTAAGGCCCACAGCGCATGCGCGACACATGTCAAAGAGGCCAATGGCGCCACTTGATTATTGTGTGTATGAATAGAAATAATTAATTTCGTTGGAAATTATTTGAAATTATTTATTTTGAGCCTAAAAATATGTGATAGTACCAAAAAAAGATATTTAATACTTATATAAATGAGTGTGTGTGTGTGTGTGTGTGTGTGTGTGTGTGACGGAAATGTATTGCACATTTAATCATTATACCAACAAAGTTTAGGAAAACATTGGGATAGTTCGCTTTCGGAAAACCTGTAAGTAAATTCATTTTCAATGTATTCAAGTAGATAAAATAGTGTATGAAGCTGCACATAATTAGGTATTACAATGCTCGTTACTATTTTGAAATTCACTGCGCTCATTTCAAAAAACACACTCGCATTGTAAAACCCTTCGTTATGTAGGAGCTTCATAAACTACTATTATGTAGGATATAGGATTAACAGATATTACGGTAAGGACTATGAGGAGCCAATATACTTCTTGTTATCTGCGAAATAATGTATCTTACAGACAAGGAGAATGGTCAAGGACAGGAAGCTATGAACTAGGTAATTAATATTAAGGGCCACCGCGCACTATCGATTTTCAGTCGAACTATAGTTTGATCGGTTGTAGCATTCAGTATGGTATGGCATTGTGCGTTTCTCCGACAATCTTCGGGCAGAAAATATTACATTTTATTAAAATATACTATGATACAAACAGAACCTTCTTAAATTTTTTCTATCCCCGTGGCAGTGCTTGACACAATTTTGTTTAGTAAGCCAGTCACGGCACAGCCTATAAAAGTAACTGTTGATTCCTGAGAACATCTTTCTCTATTAAATGGTAGTTTAGAGGCGTCCGCCCTCCCAGCACCCAGCAATCTATTTATCTAACTACCCTCTTTATGGCTACCCGCGAGCTGTGCGTAATAGATGCCCCATATTACAATTGTTAGAATCTTGAAACATAGCTCTGACGAATTTGGCCTCTGAAATGGTTTGTTTAACGATTTCTATCAAGCACAACGATCAGGACCCAAGACTAATGTCACTACGATACATCTTCCGAAGCACGGAATCCTTTTAATTAATATACAGACAATAAAATAATGATAAGAATAGGATTAAGACCAATCTGAAAAATATCACGTGATAAATTGACAAACGACAACTTTGTGTAATACAAGTTGGAATCAAACCTACGACCTCCGCATCGAGAGTCCAAAGCTTACACCACAAGACCATGGAGGCAATTGTTAGAATCTTGAAACATGGCTCTGTGGAGGCGATAAGCAAAGTGGGGGACAGTCGCCCCCACTCACAATACTGTAGTAGAGGAACGTATGTCTGTCAGATTGTACCTGATTTGAATAATGCTTGGAAATATTTTGAGGATTTCTATGGCACACCTTCTGTTTTATTTGCTTTAGAAATATATGGACAAATTTTTGTTTGGATTTTGAAAATACAAAATGTTGTTTCAAAACAAATTAAAAAAATATTTCTGTTACCTATCGTGTCCAAATCAGTCTCTATAGGTATATATTTTTATCCTATATAATACAGTTATTATATCGAATGGTACACGAAGGCTAATATCAAACTAGCCAAATAACCAGAAATACTTATTAGTCGCTAAAAACGCTAAAGCTCGCATGTAGGTAAGGAGTAAACCTATTTTGTTTCGTCTTCTTCCCGAGGAAATAGCATACTCCATGTCGTCGCCACAAGCTACATGACTGTTTATTATGTTATGACTTATGACTGCTTATTCTGCGCGATAACAAAGTTTACCTTTAAGTATTATGTCCTAGCGGTCAAAATTGCTTGCCAGTTCTATTTACTTTACAGCCTAACGGGCGCTTTTCCACTAGACGGCACGTCAACGGCAACGGCGACGGCACGGTACCGTCGACGATATCGTAGGTGAGATAATGTATGAAAATCAATGAAATTATATGACACGCTTTTCCACTTGACGGCACGGCACCGTCACGGCATGTCATCGATTCCCATAGATATTGTCACGTGATCTCGCCGTGCCGTCGCCGTTGCCGTTGACGTGACGTCTAGTGGAAAAGCGCCCAATCGATGCATGTTTAAGGTGAAAGCTCACTCACTGAGCCCGACCGCGCTGAAAACGTAGTCATTATTTTTATTGCGGCTGATAAGAAAAATAGGTAGTTCATAAAACAGCAGCGTGAAAATTTTACGGTTCGCTGGAAGAGATGACCCAAATTTAATTTAATTTTATGGTGATATTTTTACGTAGGCGACATTGTTATTGACGGTATACTACGAACAAAAAACCGGTCAAGTGTGAGTCGGACTCGCTCACCGAGGCTTCCGTACAAATAATGAACTAGACTTAAGGACAAACTTAACTTTATTATTATCCCCATACTAAATATTACTAGGACTACGAAAATAAGTTTTTAATGACAAAATATCTTTTTTTTTCGTGATGTATAAACAAATTTACAAATGACAACCGAGTGATCCTATGTTTGGCGAGTAGATATAAGTTGTAAAAATAAGTTAAAAAAAACACGTTGGTAGATTTACAGATTATGTGAGGTCTTCAGTTTATTCCCTTTGGAAGACGAAACAAAATAGGTTTACTCCTTACCTACATGCGAGCTTTAGCGTTTTTAGCGACTAATAAGTATTTCTGGTTATTTGGCTAGTTTGATATTAGCCTTCGTGTACCATTCGATATAATAACTGTATTATATAGGATAAAAATATATACCTATAGAGACTGATTTGGACACGATAGGTAACAGAAATATTTTTTTAATTTGTTTTGAAACAACATTTTGTATTTTCAAAATCCAAACAAAAATTTGTCCATATATTTCTAAAGCAAATAAAACAGAAGGTGTGCCATAGAAATCCTCAAAATATTTCCAAGCATTATTCAAATCAGGTACAATCTGACAGACATACGTTCCTCTACTACAGTATTGTGAGTGGGGGCGACTGTCCCCCACTTTGCTTATCGCCTCCACAGAGCCATGTTTCAAGATTCTAACAATTGCCTCCATGGTCTTGTGGTGTAAGCTTTGGACTCTCGATGCGGAGGTCGTAGGTTTGATTCCAACTTGTATTACACAAAGTTGTCGTTTGTCAATTTATCACGTGATATTTTTCAGATTGGTCTTAATCCTATTCTTATCATTATTTTATTGTCTGTATATTAATTAAAAGGATTCCGTGCTTCGGAAGATGTATCGTAGTGACATTAGTCTTGGGTCCTGATCGTTGTGCTTGATAGAAATCGTTAAACAAACCATTTCAGAGGCCAAATTCGTCAGAGCTATGTTTCAAGATTCTAACAATTGTAATATGGGGCATCTATTACGCACAGCTCGCGGGTAGCCATAAAGAGGGTAGTTAGATAAATAGATTGCTGGGTGCTGGGAGGGCGGACGCCTCTAAACTACCATTTAATAGAGAAAGATGTTCTCAGGAATCAACAGTTACTTTTATAGGCTGTGCCGTGACTGGCTTACTAAACAAAATTGTGTCAAGCACTGCCACGGGGATAGAAAAAATTTAAGAAGGTTCTGTTTGTATCATAGTATATTTTAATAAAATGTAATATTTTCTGCCCGAAGATTGTCGGAGAAACGCACAATGCCATACCATACTGAATGCTACAACCGATCAAACTATAGTTCGACTGAAAATCGATAGTGCGCGGTGGCCCTTAATATTAATTACCTAGTTCATAGCTTCCTGTCCTTGACCATTCTCCTTGTCTGTAAGATACATTATTTCGCAGATAACAAGAAGTATATTGGCTCCTCATAGTCCTTACCGTAATATCTGTTAATCCTATATCCTACATAATAGTAGTTTATGAAGCTCCTACATAACGAAGGGTTTTACAATGCGAGTGTGTTTTTTGAAATGAGCGCAGTGAATTTCAAAATAGTAACGAGCATTGTAATACCTAATTATGTGCAGCTTCATACACTATTTTATCTACTTGAATACATTGAAATGAATTTACTTACAGGTTTTCCGAAAGCGAACTATCCCAATGTTTTCCTAAACTTTGTTGGTATAATGATTAAATGTGCAATACATTTCCGTCACACACACACACACACACACACACACACACACACTCATTTATATAAGTATTAAATATCTTTTTTTGGTACTATCACATATTTTTAGGCTCAAAATAAATAATTTCAAATAATTTCCAACGAAATTAATTATTTCTATTCATACACACAATAATCAAGTGGCGCCATTGGCCTCTTTGACATGTGTCGCGCATGCGCTGTGGGCCTTACGTGGGCTGTTTAGTTTTAATTTGTAACTGGATACATGGTTTTTGGTATCGATTGTGCATTAAGTTGATATCGATTGCGCGTTTGTTCCTTCCCTTACTTCCATAACTACGAACATTTTACTTTTCGTTGCATCTTTGTTAGAATTTGTATGGAGAAAGTGCAACGAAAAGTAAACTTTTTAATTTTTTCAGCATACTGTTTGTAAAGTACGTCAATACAAATTCGTTTTGACGTTTATAATTCGAACATTACTCTATGATAGTAGATAAATATTTATTTAGATTCTGGAGGCCCGTCTCTAACTTCCTCAATCTAAGATTATTCTAGCTTCGTGGAAATCACACGGAGTTTCATTCGTTTTTAAAGCTGAAATGTGATGATTCTACCTATAAAACTGAACAAATTTTCCCACAGATTATAAAGTGTAAGGGAAATCTTTTCGCAAACTGATGTAGAAACACCACAATTCTACTTTCACCAGGAAATTCTTTCATGATATGAAAAAAAAAAGGCTTCCCATTCAAAATGACCATCTCGATCAGATAATTTGTATGGAAAGGCCAAAATAAATACATTTCCTGAAAGAGTTCCCTGGTGATAGTTGTTCAGTTTCGTGAACTAAGCAACTCCTATCAGTTTCTGGTACGCTGTCCCTTGCACCCGGTATATAAAGTACATGAAATATTGAATGCGGTGAAGAAGAACCCATTTTATGTAGAGTACAACCACTCGATCAATAGACAGTCGTCCTGTCACACGTTTATTTTTCTTGTGACCCATTTTATTTATGCAAACTCAATTATTCACACGGCACCGAAGAAAAACGTTTTTCTATTTCTGTTTTTCGAACAGTTAGAAAACGCTAAGGTACCCTAAAACGTAACGGAAGTTAGGTAGCAGGATACCTATAAGAGAAATGTTTACCGCGCATTTTATTTGAAAGAAGGGTCCGACAACGCTATAACGACTGGGAAATTATATTATGGCTTTATATAGACGATCTTCTTGTATTGAACTCGCTTCAGATAGCTATCCAACAATGGCCACTTTCTTTTCCCATTGTTGGTTTTTTTGTTTTCTCGTTACTATTTTATTTTGTTCTTCGAGTAGTAATATTCGTTCGTTTCAGAAATGTCATTTCAGTACAAAACGGTCTGTCAAATCCATACTTAATATTGCTCTCAATCTTGAGAAAGCTTTATAAATACGACCCTAGATAGCATTTGCTTACGATAGCATAATAATCTTTCCACTAAAATTGGTGGTAGGCTCCGTAAAGAGATGTCTGTATTGTGAGTTACAAATGTGACCAACCTACTATGTAGATGCAAATGTAATCTACCGAAATGCAAGCTGTTGGGTAACGCCAGTAGTGTGTGGAACTGGAAAGGACAGGTTCTTTTAATTATTAAGATTTTTGAATGACCACGCTCAATCGTTGACTTTGGTGAAAGTAAAAGTCAAAGTCAAATCATTTATTTACAAAACTGACCATATAGGATCCAAGGCAGTAGATAATGCGATACTACATGATGATTTTAGAAAGTCACAAGCAAGTCTATTACAAAGAAAATTATATCTGTCACAAAATGAAATAAATATATATCACAATGAAGATCGTCTATATAAAGCCATAATATAATTTCCCAGTCGTTATAGCGTTGTCGGACCCTTCTTTCAAATAAAATGCGCGGTAAACATTTC
>JARACY010004108.1:0-28753 GCA_029255725.1 Scrobipalpa atriplicella | reverse complement strand
CGGTAGTACCCACCTATTACAGTTGACTATTGATTTAAATAAATATAAAGTGACGGTGACAAAGAAAAAAAATAAGCACAGTTTGTATTTCAAAATAAGAAATCCGAAATCTGCTGCAAACCCCTGTCCATTTTTCGACCAATTGCGCCCGCGCACAATCTGCGCCGCACATGCGCACGCGCAAAGCTGTTTCTTTGCCGCCCTTGTAAATATTGTGACTGTTCACCAGTTGTCAGTACTACAGAATTACGTTTCTTTGTTTACGTTATCAGTTCGTAAGTATACGAAAATGTCAGTACTTAACTTTTTGCTCGTAATAAAACATTGTAAAGTTTACTTTAAACTCTCGCGAAAAGCTACATCTTTGATTTATGCGATCACAAACAGACTAAATTGACGTGTACTAAATAAAAAGCTTCGACAGAAAAAACATTGCCCTTTTAACGTTTCTCTCGCAACTTTAAACACTGACTCAAAAGGACAAATACAAAGTAAAAAAGCGCAAGTTTAAGACGTACAAGAACCCGCGCTATAAAGTGGCCCTGATTGATATCTTGCTCATAAACGCACGTGAGACAGCCAGCATCTGGACCGAGCGGCCCAATGTACGACCCTTTGTCACACTTGGCATTTCCACTGATTAATGATCGCAACACTGTGTCAATATTTGCATAAGAAACGGGCGAGAAAACTTATCGTCCTGCAGATCGTACATTGCTTTGATGACTTACCTCTTGTGTTGCACGCGACAGACGAATTGCGACTTTATGTGCTTCTTATTGAATATTTTATCAAATACTGCTAGAGAAAATATCAAATCTCCTTGACTAAAGACAGTGAATTAAAGGATATAAAGTTCAGAGTGGTTTATTTGAGCAACTTCATGCGCGCAAATGAACGTTCCGTAGTTGGAGCGAACTTGTCAGTCGCGTCAATAAAAATATTCATTCGCTCTCACTCTATTTAACAGTTGATGAGACAGCCCTGCATAGGATATCAGGGACGCACCCTTTGAATTCAATTATTAGTCTTAATAATGTGTTTTTCTCTGTATATGTCTTTACCTACACCTACATAATGATGTTTTTTTAAGTACTTTGATAGTATTTATAGAAATCAATTTTTTCGATGTCAACCCTAGTTTAAGATGAATAATCATAATCATGAAAATGGGCAATAGATAAAGAAAAATATTGATTAGGTAAGTACATAAAATAGCAACGAAATATTTCGGAAATGCAAAAATCAACATTAAACTTTTCCAGTAATTTGACACCCCTGACGTCACAAAGTCGCGTCCACACAAGCGGCCTGATTGATGCAATGAAAAATGACGCGACAACGTTTTGAGAAATTGCGTGCTTCAGGCGGTGTCGCCAGAATAGGATTTTATTACTTGCATAATTTAATATAACGTGTTATAAAACCGGTACATTCTATACAACAAGACTTTGTCGCGTTTTGTTGCGTTTCGTGTACAATTGATTAGGGAGATGACCGCCTTGCGTCACTACGAGCCTAGTCAAAATGATCATTTATCTGCGTCTTATTTTTTAGCGGACGAATGAATTCACGATGAGAATTCATTTTTCTTTTCATGTGGCTAATGATGTAGGAACAGGAACATTTTGTTTGAAGTAACTAACTATAATAATTGGAACTAGGTTTATACTTTCAGCCATGTAAAAGTGATTTTCAGAAATAAAAAGGCGCAATCATTTACCATCTTTACCATCTTTTACAATCTTTTACCATCTATACTTCCTTATAGTCTTCGTCTCCAGGCCTGTTAGGAGCACATTACATGTGTTCAAACAAGATGGATTTTCAATTTACTTCTGGAATTTATCCTAGTGTCAAAGACTTATGATTTTATGAATACAAAACCGAGTGAAACCATCCGTCATATTTCAATTAGCTTCTCGTATAATTACTGTCCAACAAAACAAAGACCGAAGCCTGCAGCTATTCGCTTTACTGGCCAGTACCACAACACTGGCCAGTAATAGGCCTTCGTAATGAGAGCGGAGTACAGACATTCGTCATTGTGATTTGTGGGCTCTGACACGCCAGGTGTGACTGGCCACCTAGGTTTTATGCTACAAGTGGTTTGAGGCGGATTTATAAAAAAATTAAAACTATGTCCATGTAATTTGAATGTCAGAGAGCAATGAAAAATAAGAACATGCTCATAAATAGGGCTAATTAATTAAAAAAAGCCAAATAGAGAATCTATACCTAAGATTGGAGCATAAGTACAGTCGGACATATAAAAATAAAAAGAGTTCCTAGTTGACTACGAAAAAAATACTATTGAGATCCAAAATCCATAACTGGTACACATTTGGCTCACCGAGTCTCAGTACACAGATGCGATTTATTTCCGTATTTGTTTACCCAAAACAAGGAAGCACAATAGTTGCAGTTGCTGGCATCATTCAGCGCTGCCTTTGGCGGAAGCGGCCACCAACATTTGGTGATCACCTTTCTTTAGAAAGCCATAAGCGCTAGTTGTAAAACATTTCATAAAACGAGTCGTTATCTTCGACATGTGCACTGCAAGCCTCGACACCACTAGCTAGCGTGGGACTGGGATAGCGCTATGGGATGAAGTAAGTAGGTAAGAAAAATTCAAAAATAAGGCGCAAATGCATCAACTCGATACAAGAAGAAGAATGGTATCATTAAAACTATAAATTCTTATCAAACTTGCGAACACAGTAGATAGATAGGTAACTTATTTCAACAAATAAAATATTATGATCTGAATCACAGATTTTTATCGTTTTATACGTAAATTGTGATAAGAGGTAAATGACCTGCAAAATAGGAATAGAAGTAGACATTGGAGAAACCAAGTAAATACCTACATATTGCGACATAATAACTGGTCCTATTTGCGCGATTTAGCAATGATAAAGTAAACGATAACCACCTGTGCTATTGTCATCAATTTTGTACACATCCCTTATCATTCTTATCACACAAATCGCAATACTGCGTCCAATAACTATTGTAGACGCTTTTCGTAGCGCAATTCTATGAGTTCCCATACCGGTGCACGTGCAAGGAAACATATTGGTGTTTGGTGCGCAGTCGCAAATCTGGTCGGCAGATTTTATTCCGGTTATCAACAGTAGTGGCTGGAGCTGCTGACATATGGCTTTACGAATACAAGGGTTTCAAGCATCTACATAATTTCAAATTAATTCGCAGTAAAGAAATTTTAGTCCAATATTATAAACAGTTAACTTACAACATTTATTTTATGTTACAAATTATGTGCGAGGTGCATAAAGATGAGCACATAATTTCATGACAATTATAGAGATTAATTGCATAATTTTCAAAATATTCGAAACATAACATATTTATGAAATTATTGCGATGGCTTCATGATTCTCTCATTCCTTGTCCACGTATCTATGTCAGTCCAAGAATCTTTAAAAAAAACTGATGTTTATTTGATCTTTTTACAAATAAAAGGTCGGACAAACTCCGCATTTTAGTAATAAATAAATCCATATCGTAAAGGAGGTACTAGGTAACTACGTACCTATATGGCACGGTAATATACGTATAGGTGTTCTATCTTTACAACTTGCAGGTGTTTACACTTGATTTCAGTTCAATAAATAACAATATCTTATCTGGTCTAAGGACATGTGTACTCAAATTTGTAAGTCTTTCTGCGCATTTATAGCTCATTGGCGATTATATAGGTTTAAAAATTTATACCTATGATAGATTAATTTCTTAATTATATGATAACATGGAAGAATTTAATATAGATTTTTTTTTTACTACAGGAAACCTGTTTTTCCTACCTTAAACTCATTAAGCCGAGGTTGGATAAACAAGCACTAGTCACTATAGGTACCTGTATTTTTATTTATCTGCACATGTATGTATAGCATCATCACTGTAATATAGTAGCTTATAACCATGGGCTACGCGCGACAGATGCGCACTGATAACACTATCTACGTAATGACACCTTCATCACATGGTGGCAAATTGGATACCGAGCTACTGTAGCTGACAGCTCATAACATAATACGTCATATAACTAGGATAATACTCTATAGGAAGTAGTTGGCTATTCAAGATAAATGGAATAAATCCAATTCTAAAAATGTTACTATAAACTGTAGGTACAGAAAATATACATAGGTGTAAGACTGTAACTATAGGTACGATAAATACCTAGTTCTATATCTATTTATTTGAATATCTGGCAATTATTTTACGATATGGTAGCTATTACACAAAAGCAATCGATCATGGATTTATAAAATTGTAACATGTAGATATCATATACTCGTACCTACATCAGTGATACCTATCTAAAAATCTACGCAATATGGCGCTTACTGGGGATTATCGCAGCTTAGCCTGCATTTGCTCACTAAGCCAAAACTAACAGATGTGCGTGATTGCCTTTATAATGAGACACACGAATATCTGATTACATACGCACTTACATAAAGTCACGCATTTATCCCTTACGGAGCAGGCAGAGCGTAAAAGGCTCGAAGGCTAGTCGAAGTCTTTTTGAGTGTTTTTGTTTTGCAGTACCTAGTCGGGTAATTAAAGGCATTTCCATGATAGGTTTCTTGAGTAGGTTATGGACAAAATGGTAATTATATGAAGTTAACTCTTCTTCAAAGAATATTTAAATACTAAATAAACATTACTTTACGTAGTGTAGAGCTCCTTGAGACTCCGGAAGTTGCGATAGTTGCTAAGTGTCTGCTAGATTAGGAATCCTGTCCAGCCGGTACGGCAAGATTGATATAACATTATCTCTTAAAAAGTTACATGTAGGAGGTACTGGGTACTTAACTTATTATGCATTTTTTGCTATGTTAAATAAAAGGGTTTATACAAAAGTAAGATTCAATCAAGTCTTTAGTAGAAACAGGAATGTTATTATTCAATTTAAAGTCTGGGCCCGTGTTGTAAATGCGCAATTTACGAATATTTTTTAGATTTGTCGTAATTCGTAAACTGCCAAAAGAGGCGAATAGGTAATCGTCGGTGGATCGTCTCACACGTGTGCGCAGAGATGCGCGGGCGCAGCTGCGCGCACGTGCGTGCGATCTGTCCGCTCCAACCGTACGCACCTACACAGGTACGATAAACGATCCGCTCCGAGAATAAAGGCTGGCGAAGATTGTACTGAAAGAAAAACTAAGCCTTTGTTACAAGTAGTCTTTGTCTACACAGGAAACTTCATGATCGTGACTTTTGCGCATATGGAAAGGCTCTACAAAAGTTCCCATGGTTAGTTTTATAACACGAACATTTGCTTTAAAATTAAACTTCAAGAACGTTTCCTACTTCTGGAAAGCAGATGTCCACCAAGTTTACAACCCGGTCTTTTGTGAAACAATGCAAAACAGCTTTCTGACTCAAACATTGTCCATATGTTTTCTCCAATAATGAGCATTTAGGTGATTAACTGATTAGCCTATCGTAAAAACATTTGGAAATAGAGGGTTCTTTCTTTAGTGGCCAAATGTGGCGTTTCTCACGTCCATGTGGTGGCTGCACTGCAAATGCAGGGTTTGGGCAATTGAGCCAGGAATCTGCTTTGCAGATGGCGGCGCCTTCAAAGCTTCAGTTCCAGAAATATCGAATTCAATTCGAATGAGCTGCTGTATTTAATTTTGTTGATGAATTATTTGTCGGTTTACTGGAAGACTGTGTGGGAACAAATTACTTGACAGAAAGGGTTGATTGTATGAATTGTGTTTGTAGTTTTAAAAACATGACTGAATCAGTAAATAAAAATAGTGTTGCAGATATTTGTGGCACAAATTTGACGAAACCACGCGTGTATGCCACTCTCAATCCGTCGCGCTATTTCCCCAGATTCCACTTTAAACCACACCTGTGCATTTTTGTCACAGTGTTGTAATGAGTTAATCAGAGTGTGGGTTCACCTCAAAACGTCCACTGTCACCCTGTCATACTGATCTCCAAATGCCGACGGTGTGACGGACGGACGGACGGCGTGAACGAGATACTTCAGGAAGTATCGTGGTGACAAAGTGTCACAGTGAAAATTAGGAGGTGATTTCGGGGAAAATTATGTGAGGCTATTTTGAATAGCTAATATTTAAGCTGGTCTTTTGACGCCTGCAAAGTAGAATACCACTTCATATTGGATGAATTGTGATATGCTTGCTTAGCATTTAAAATAAAAATATTACGTCAGGTGTTGTTTACTCAAACAATTAATCAAAACTGTTTATATCAACATTTCCTAATCTAATATTCATAACTTTTATGATTTGAAATTAATTTTATTTCTATTAAATTTTGTGCCGTTCATCATTTTATTTGTCAATGAATATATTATTTACTTTTAACCTGCGACTAAATGGTAGCTGATTTGAATATTGATCGTAGGTAGAGTCGCGAAACGCCAAAACACGCAGGTTGCGATATCCGGCGGACGCAGAGCTCGTGCATGGTTTGCATATGAGAATTTGTTTGCCATTTGTACGCCGAAAACATGCGCCGGCGCAGCTAATCAGAACATTAGGATTCGCCGCTGAAGAAGTTCAGATTCATCATATTTTATTTATGAAAATGTTTGATTTAATCATGCGAGCGGTAGACATAAATCAGGTATCGAGTCGTTGACTTGACTTCCATTGCTACTGGTGTCGATTTTGTCTAAATACATTTCAAATTGTCACCAGTTTGTTTAAAATAAAAGAGTATTATCAGCTTCGCGGACAATGAGAGACATTATAAAATTTATTTGATAATATAAAAGGGATGTTCGACTAGATGTTGTTGCTGGCAACCCAGTTGCCTCCAGACTCCGCTGAAGCATGTGGTCATCAAATGTGAACAAGGGCAGTACTGTGCTGGTGGCCACGTGCTGCGCAGATTTTGAAGTCAGCAGCTGCTTTCCGAACTACCACTATTAATCGACCGTCCAATATGATTCAGTGTTTTGAACTGAAATTGCATACATCAATGGTATTACTATTAGCAGAATATTTATTATATTTCATGGTTGTTCCATTCATTTAATCTTTGCGCTTATCTTTGCGTTTTATTCACAACTCTGATCAGCAACTCTTTATTAACTGTCTCCAACATCATCAAATAGTTCAAACTTAATACATCCATGCATTCAAAACGTATATTCATAAGCAATCAATTGTTATTTATGAAGGAAGTACTATTCGACGTACGAAACGATTACCTCATGCGGATAGTCGCGGACGCTATCTTCGCCATCTCGTCACGTCTGCAAGTCCTGAACTCCTGATAAAGCACGCGCGGAGAAAGACAATGGTAGAGATGGAAGAGATATCTACGATAACCCACCCTTTGTAGTCTCCGTCAGCTGACGACATCGCGACATCTGCCACCGGTTTTCCACCGTTGACAAACGATATTTCGCAGCGTGCGTGTATTTTTAAAGCTTTTATTTAACTTGCATTGTATCTAACTAGCGATGGGCGGGTGGAAATTTCCCGTGCTCGAAATATTCTCTTCGGAGAATATTCTCGGAAAGTTTCCATTGTGCTCGAAACTTTCCCTGGGACCGAGAACATTCAGTATCGATTATACATTTAATTGTAATCAATGAAAGCTTATTCAGTAATGTGTAAAACTAATAAAAAATCAATAAAACATTATGAAGGTACATTAAATAGCTTGAAACAGCCATAGTAAAGGATTTATTTCAGAAGGTTTTCAATTAAATTATAAGATTTAGATTTAAATGCATCAAAAATACTAGATTTAAGTACAATGAAATGAACTTTACTTTTACGGGTTTTTTCATTCATTGCAACACTGACGACAATTCCACGCTTTTATACTTAAGAATTATATATTAATTTAGTCGTACTACAGCCGGACAAATTTAACCTTTTCGCCGCCACTGACGACGGGTGTAGCCGACAGCTCGCAACTTGCCCTCAGCGCCATAGTCGGCTATAGCCGACAAAAAGTAGTAAACAAATTTATGTTAAAAAACTGGCAATTTTAGAACTGTATATTGTTTTTATTTCGCAAATTTAATCTTGAGGAAATCATTATAATTTTGCAGGTATGTCCCAGTTTTCCGAGAATTTTGATATAATTGCATGCTAAAAGACGGACTGAAAACGCCTGGAAGAGCTATTGGGCAATGAAAGATCTTATGAAAGGTGACTTGCCCCTTACCTTAAAGCGTAAACTCATGGATATGTGCATTCTTCCCATCCTTATCTACGGAGCTCAAACCTGGTCTTTGACTGATGTCCAAAAATTCAAACTCAAGGTTTGCCAACGTTACATGGAGCGCAGCATTCTTGGAGTTAAACTGATCGACCGAGTTCGGAACTCAGTGCTGCATTCCCAAACAAAAATTGTAGACGTAGCTCAGAAGGCTGCCTACTTGAAGTGGGACTGGGCTGGCCACGTCAACCGTATGCCGAATGTTCTATGGGCTAAAATTACCACCGACTGAGAACCAAATGCAATAAGGCGACGTGGACGACCCCGAAAGAGGTAGCGCGATGAATTGGACGCATATCAAAAAGCATGGCGGGTATTATCAATGGATCGTGAAAAGTGGAAGGAAGGGAGAGAGGCCTTTGCCCTGCAGTGGGACACCACAGGCTCATAAATAAAAATTATAAAAAAAATATATTAAAAGTAAGGATAGGTAGTTACTCTTTGTCGGCAAACCACTTCTTCGGTAAAACATTTAGTTTAGTTGGGTTCTGATTCTATTGTTTGTTGCGCACGTGCACTTTATAGCAGCGATTACATTACCCGGCCGACCAGGCCCGATTTAGGGTAGGGAGCTCAAAACGGCAAGTCTAATCGCAGTAAGGAAGTAAGGATCCTGATTAAGGGCGATCGTGCCGTCCCGACCGTCCTACCTCCTGATTTCGGATGCGAATCGGGTAATGTGATCGCAGTAAGGGAGTAAGGGAGCTCAGTCGCTGCGCGGCGTTCAGTGCGAGCGGACGTTTTTGTCAATTTAGCGGTAATAAAATACGCGTTGAAGATGTCCATCAAACATAGAAATTATATCACTTATACTCACGAGATATAGTATAATATTATTTCTAAGCCACCAAACAAGAAATGCGATTAAATTTTGAATGAATACGTGTATATAGTGAGAGACATGCCGTATCTGATCTCAAATCTATTGCATTTACATCCTAGGCTCCAACAAAAAATGTTTATTTATCTTTTTCTTCATGTCGTGTGAGTTTCGAGTCGATCGACCCGATGAACCCTAATGTCAGAGTTTTCAAACCGCCCAATAGCACACCTAATAAGCCTCTGACATGGTTTGTGTATCGACCCACTGACAAAAACAGCTACCGGGACCGACGGCTTATGTCCTCCGAATCAGGGTTTGTTTTGTTTCATACAATCAGGAGGTTCAGATATTTCAATGGTAGATACTATTAAATGTATGTTTGTTAATTCATTATTTAATTATGACCGCAATGCGGCAAGTTTTGCAGTCGATCAATCGCAGCATGAATAATCATCATAACCAGAGGTCGGAAATTCGGGTGCAAAAAAAGTAAAAAGCCACTGTTTGAGCTACTGAGAGTTGCTACAACCACCTTTTTCAAGATTTTTAGGGCCCCAGTTTATTTTTCTTTTATAATTGTTTTAGTAATGCTAATGTGTTCTTTGCGTCAATATAATTCGAAACTGTTTGATTTTTTTTTATATTTGTTTTAATTTGAAAGATATAAGTAGAAATGTGTTTTCAATGTACTGAAAAATAATAAAAATATAAAAATATCGTTTGATTGTTTGATATTTTTATTGAATACCATTTAGAAATGATTTGTACGATGCTTTTATTATTTTTACACTAAAATTTGAATGGGGTCCCCGGGGGCCCAAAAGTGTATTATTTCTTAAACAAAAAAATTGCGAGAAAAAAAAATGACAAGATTAAAAAGCGTTTATCTTGTCTTAACCTTGCCAAATACGAATTTTAATTTTAATTTTCTCCGCAATATTTTTTGGGGCCCCCGGGGGCCCCATTCAAATTTTAGTGTAAAAATAATAAAAGCATCATTTTTAAATGGTATTCAATAAAAATATCAAACAATCAAACGATATTTTTATATTTTTATTATTTTTCAGTACATTGAAAACACATTTCTACTTATATCTTTCAAATTAAAACAAATATAAAAAAAAATCAAACAGTTTCGAATTATATTGACGCAAAGAACACATTAGCATTACTAAAACAATTATAAAAGAAAAATAAACTGGGGCCCTAAAAATCTTGAAAAAGGTGGTTGTAGCAACTCTCAGTAGCTCAAACAGTGGCTTTTTACTTTTTCTGCACCCGAATTTCCGACCTCTGATCATAACTTTAGACTATCTTTATTTGAATTCAGCACACAGAGAATATTCTCGAGAATTTTGGGAAACTTACGGAGAATATTCTCGGGAACATAGGAAATATACGAAACGATAAGTGTTTCTGACATGTAAAACATCTAAAACAGTTCATATATTTGAAATTTAGCTATTAGCATATAAAAAGAAAATTAAATCAAGACTTAACACCAATGTTCTCCTAAATTCTCGTTCCATCGGAAACTTTCGAGTGCGTTTCCGAGAATATTCTCGCGCCGGAGAATATTTCGAGAACGGCACAACGCTATATCTAACTAACTAACTAACTAACTATGTGTGTTCGGGTGGAATCTTGCAACTCAATTTTGAAGCAGTTATCTTCAACCGATTGAGCTGAAATTTTGCACTCTTATGTTAATCCGGTGACAATGCAATATTATGATATCATCGAGCTGATCTCTTGATGGAGTTGACAGATATCCACTGGGTCTCCCTCATGGAAAGTGATAAGATATCTAAATTTAAGCTCATTATATTTGTTGTCTTGAGCAGTTTCTATTACATATGATGACCAAGGTCAAATGATGAAGCCGACAGGTAGCCGTCGGAACTGCCTCGTCGGAAGTGCTAAGATAGCCGAATTCGAGCGCATTATATTTGTTGTCTTAAGCAGTTTCTATTACACATGATGACCAGGGTCTAATGATGAAGCCGACAGGTAGCCGTTGGAACTGCCTCGTCGGAAGTGTTAAGATAGCAGAGTTTGGGCTCATTATATTTGTTGTCTTGAGCAGTTTCTATTACACATGATGACGAGGGTCTAATGACGAAGCCGACAGGAAGCCGTCGGAACTGCCTCGTCGTAAGTGCTAAGATACCCGAGTTTGGACTCATTGTATTTATTGTCTTAAGCAGTTTCTATTACACATGATGACGAGGGTCTAATGACGAAGCCAACAGGAAGCCGTCGGAATTGCCTCGTCGGAAGTGCTAAGATACCCGAGTTCGGGCTCATTGTATTTTTTGTCTTAAGCAGTTTCTATTACACATGATGACGAGGGTCTAATGACGAAGCCGACAGGAAGCCGTCGGAACAGCATCGTCGGAAGCGCTAAGATACCCGAGTTTGGGCTCATTGTATTTGTTGTCTTAAGCAGTTTTCATTACACATGATGACGAGGGTCTAATGACGAAGCCGACAGGAAGCCGACGGAACTGCCTCGTCGGAAGTGCTAAGATACCCGAGTTCGGGCTCATTGTATTTGTTGTCTTGAGCAGTTTCTATTGCACATGATGACAAGGGTCTAATGAAGAAGCCGACTGATAGCCATCGGTACTACCTCGTCGAAAGTGCTAAGATGGTCGAGTGTGAGCTCATTATATTTGTTGTCTTGAGCAGTTTCTATTATACATTATGACGAGCTTGCCCCCTCACAGTTTTTTTTTTTAAACAGTTCGCCAAACGACTTCAAAGTCGTTGCCGCTATGGTGCATCTCGTTTGGGGTGGTGAGAGGGGTTTAAACACACAGAAGGAGAAAAGTTAAAACGTGTTTCGAAAGTAGTCAACGTAGTTAGACTGCTTGGGGCTTGCCCCCCTCACAGGAAAATAAATATTTAGAACAATTTTTGAAGTCGTTACCGCTATGGCGCATCTCGACTCGACTCCCACAGTCCCCAAGTCGGCTTGCCTCTAGCTTGCCCCACATAGAAACAGAAAAGTTTGGACGTATTTTTAAAGTAGTCAACGTAGCGTAATTGGGGGGTTGAGCCCCCCTCACAGAAAAAGAACAGTTTAAACTGTTTTAAACAATTAATTCACATGTGTTTTTGAAGTAGGTAGTTGCTGTGTGACTAAAATGTAAAAAATAAATTATAAGTAAAAAAACTTTTTAAAACAAGCTTTTATTTTTTTAAATGCGCTAAAAAGAATAAAATAAAATTTTCCTTTAAAACTTTTACTATCAATTTACAACGTCATTACATAATTTTTATAATATAAAAGCTTGTCGCGAGATTGCTTAAAGCTTGTGTAGATAAACAAACAAATCACATACTTAATCTCATAACCTGTGTTAAATCTCGCGACAAGCTTTTATATTATAAAAATTATGTAATGACGTTGTAAATTGATAGTAAAAGTTTTAAAGGAAAATTTTATTTTATTCTTTTTAGCGCATTTAAAAAAATAAAAGCTTGTTTTAAAAAGTTTTTTTACTTATAATTTATTTGTTGGACGCTCAGTTTGTTTTTCGTAAGATGTTACTGATAGTTTCAACTGCGATTGTTATTTTAGAGTCTTCAT
The DNA here is from genome assembly GCA_029255725.1 of Scrobipalpa atriplicella. Taxonomy (NCBI): domain Eukaryota; kingdom Metazoa; phylum Arthropoda; class Insecta; order Lepidoptera; family Gelechiidae; genus Scrobipalpa; species Scrobipalpa atriplicella. Next base: position 16,082 of record JARACY010004108.1, on the reverse strand, counting down.
TATAATCAGGTTAATGCAACATTTCAGAATAACATGAAAAATATTGTCGAAATAGCATACGATACCAAAGTTTTCAAAATCATGTCGGCACCAGCTTTCCCATTAGTATATTAAGTTCAAATCAGTGTCACTAACATAAAAATTAAGTTGAATAAAAAAATCAAGAGAGGTGGAAAATCAACAGCAACAAATAACAAATAATTCTAAATACAATGCTTAGACGTTAAGCTATCCAGAATCAACATCACTACCTCGTAGACTCAGGAAGTGGAAACAGAACAAAGATACAACATTAGACTGTAAAATGTGCTGGAAATCTACAGGTGAATACACGATTTGCAAGTCAATCGCCAAATCTAAGCATTAACCTTTCATCGCCGATAACATTTCAGGTTTGACAGATTTAGTTCGCATCTCATCTGTTCTTTTGGATATTTGAATGTAAAATTTTGAAAGTTTTTAGGTAATCGATAGACTAGGTTTTTTTTTTCGTTTTGTTTTGGATTTTGGGCATGGTCGTTTACTTTATTAGCCTTTGAATGAAATAAAAAAAAAAACTTATTGCTTCGTGTTGTTAGGTCGTCAAAACCTTAATCAAAATTGTGAGTACCATTAGTAATGATATCACCAGACGCACCCATCTGACTGCAACAAAAACCAGAACGTAAGCACCACTCAGTGTGAACAAGTCCGTCACTGCACATCATCAGACGATTCTACATAAACAGGGGTCTGGTTTCTATCTATGGTGTACCGACGTCTCTGTACCACGTGCGAGTCTGCGCAAGAGCAGCCGCAACTGCTGGCACTGTTAGTAAACATGTGTGGGTTTGCTCTTGCACTGCACATGCGTCTTGAAATATAGATTGATGAGTCGCAATGATTCCTTATTCAATGACGTCATTATGTCAGATGAATAATTAAGAAGGGCGCTAAAAAACAAGGAGCTATGGTTTGTATCGATTGTTGTGACGTCGCTGCTTCATGTACAAGCCTGCGCAACTGCTGCAATCACTGGCAGTGTCAGCAAAAGAATCAATCCGTGTTCGGATTTCAGCTCACTAGATTGCGAAGTCCAGTTAATTGTAATAGCATGAGTCCCTTTGGTTGAAATTCGCTCTGTTGAGAAGAAATTCACCGCTGCTGATTCCTACACAAAACAAGTCAAAAAAATCAAATCTAAACTCCGTTCTTTTAACGTTGCGTTAAAAAACAGAGTATACTTTACCATTTTAACGTAGGTACTCTACCTCCAGGTAAGTAGATACGAGTTTACTTTGTTATGAAAATAACTTAAAATTACCGGCAACAGTACACGTGTCTCAGACACTTGGGTGCTGTGATGTCATCACACAGCTGACAACTGATCGAGTGATAAATATTGAAGCTAATTCTGTGACTGCATGATGGAAACGCATGCCGCAAACACATTCGAATATTTGTACATGCAACTTGTATGAATAAGTGCCGATATCCTCTTCTAGTGAGACATGCCAGTAGTATGAAGAAAATATAACAAAACATATTAGCTCAAATTACTTATGACAGCTATGATGAGGATATGGCCTTAAACTAGATTATCAAGTTACTAATACCTTGCATTTGTGTAAGACGAAGAAAAACAAATTATATTTTTACAGAGAATATATATTTTTTCTCTTCAAGAATTTGAATGCTGGTCAGCTGAGTTGATTCGTAATTTTCAAACGCTCTTTTGAAAATAACGAATCAACTCTGGCGATGCAGTATAAAATAAAACAATAATGTAGAGTCGTGTTCATGGGCTCCGTGGCTTTCTTTTCAACAATCGCCAAGATATGTAGCAAAAAGTGAGTACTAACAGTTCGTGACAGGCAGCTCGTGAGGTCCTCCCGGCGGCGGTCGTGACCATCGCACGTGTCTCGGCCAGCTGCGCCCGCGCAGTCCGCGCTCCTGTCCGCAACCTTCCAATTTATTGTTATTGAAACGTCAATCCTGACCAGTCTTATTGACATTCAGTCGGTTTCTGCGTACTGCTTATCTCGGATTTATGATCAACTGTCGCATGTCGCTGGCTGCAGCAGCGGAATGTTGCTGGAATCTTGTTTTGCGCAATATATGTCTTTGATGATAAAATAACAATAGAATCTCATTTAAACAGAATTCGCTGTCCATGCACATATGTATTATACTATATTATAAGTTTACGCACACCTGACGCCAAGATCAGCGAGTAAATCCCATCGGCACGGCGGTGTTCGGCCATAAAAATGTTTCAACAACGCACTATGTCATACCGAACGTAAATTATTGAGAGCCCTCGGACTGTACTCACTACAGTCCCACTTCTAAATGAAATATACAGAGCAAATGGAACCTTATGTCTATGATCGTTCGGAAGCAGATGACTTTTGAAGACATGAAATGTAAGTTGGCAAAGAGTTTAACAACGACACACTCCTTGTATAAGTTGATGGTGGTTTTACAGCCCAGCTCTAATTACGAGGTTTCCTCTCAGTTGAATACTAGGACAAACCGACCGACCGATTGTTTAGAGGCATTAAAACTTGCACGTATAAAAAGTTTACGGCTGTTCGACGAATAACCCTTTGTTGTGGCATTCGCTACGAGTGATTTGAGGTGTGTTAGTCTCTAGGAAGAGAACGTAAGCGTTACAAATCATACATGTGTTCTCTGACTCTATAATTGAAAGCTATAAAACTTAAGCAGGAATAAAAACCCAAAAATATTAAAGAAACATTTCTACGAGTTTTGAATATGTAACAGATCAGGAATTTATCCGTGACCCAAAAGGTCAAATAATAAAGAAACCTTTTAAAATATCTGAAATAGTCTTTAATGACAACACTTGTGCAAAAAACCCAGTCGACAGATAATCACAAGACGAGCTCGAGGCGTGTTATCTATCGCTGTAAATTATGGTCACAAAAAGCTAATGGGGCGTTTGAGATTGTAATCGATATTTTAAGTCATCGTATAGTCAATACAATAATCAATAATCACTTAACTTGACTTAACTGATAACGAAATGTAAACGCAATGATGTAGTCTTTATGGATATAAGTCCAAAATCTTAAACATTACTGTCCAGTACCTTAGCTAGCTAGAGTCACAAAATTTGTTTGAAGAAATATATGGAAAAGACGACGTTGCTGTCTGCAAGTCGTTTAAAACTCAATATATTTTGCCATAAATATCCCATTTTAGTGCCACTAATCCAGACACATGTCAAACAAATTGTTGACACTTCCCGATGTGACAAAGCCACTTAAATAAAAGATTAAGGAAAGTTGAAAAAAATAGAACGGGGGTTGTTGTGAAGAAACAGTAAACCTATCGTCAAGGGTCCTGGTATGGTTATTTTTAATATTGGTCTCATAAGATTATGTTTTGATGAACAACAAAACAAATTAGGAAGTATCTAGTTGTGTATTAAAATAAATGGGATGTCATTTGAAATACATACGAAATAAGTTAATTTTATTTGTCAAGGGCACCATACTAAAATGATTACGTATGCTACTTCATAAAACAACAAAATATTTTTACAGTGATTAATAATTCCTCCTCAGTAAATTAGTTTTCCGTTTTTTGCAGGTGGCTAGAATTAAAAGGCGAACTTTGAAACTAAATATGTATTTAAAATATCCGTAATGAAAATGTCGTGACATAATTTAACATAAATTCTTCTTTTTTTGTCTGGCTTGGAATTTCCTTTAATATTATACCCACGTGTTCCATCTCCAGCTAGCTACATACATTTACAACTTTTTTTATTATTTCTAGTTCCGGGAGTGACGTCACTCTGGCCGAGATTGGCCAAGATTGGCGCCATATGCGAGGTGCAAGGCCGGTAAGAAGGATCGACTGACCTCATTAAACCTCATTTGCAATTCATTATGCGAATTCCTCTGATGTATGAATGCAGGTGTTCAATCCTAAAAATGTATATCGTTAAGGCCATGCAAATTTTGGATTAAATCTTTTAATGAAATTATAGGCTCTAAAATGTAGACTGGACTGGAAAATACCAATGACCGCTATTGATTTAATTAATTGACAACCATTATTTGATCAGACCATGATCAGACTTTCTCTTTTCGATATTATATTAAGAACCAAAAGAAAATAAAGAAACTTGTTTAAAATAATATCTAGTGGTAGGTATTTGTCAGTTTTTACCTTATATTTTTTATTTTATTATACATCTTAGCAACAACGGGCGAAGCGCGGCCGGCGGCGGCGTCAGTCGCGTCGATCTTACAACGCGATTAGAATGAAGCTGTTTTTAAATTTAATAATATTCTTTATGGATGTAAGTTGTAAACAGAGCCATCGAATCAGCTGTGAAGATATATCTGTAGATATCAAGTGATTTGCATAATGGCGCCGGGTTTTCCGCGTGTCGTAAAAAACAGTTAGTTGGCAAGGCCGTTCAGGTGTAACTATTATAATAGTTTATGGGCATAATGATGTGGTAACACGGCCTTCTGGCGGTGCTTGTTTTATACTTTTTTGATTACTATATTTTGGGACTATTATATGAGTCTACTTTGTATTGCACTACAAGAAATTATACTAGAATTATTTACTAGACATATCACTTCAAGTTTTATTAGTATTTTCTGTACTACTCCAAAATCTTGGATCGACCTGACAATCGAACTAGCCAGTGACAATAAATATAGAGAGTCCGATATCTCAGCCGCCGAGTGTTGGTATGTGGTTTGACATTTGCACCCGACAAGGTCCCATCCCAGCTGTTGTTGACAGCAAACTGAAAGATTCCTTTGTCAATTCTATTTTATTACTCTCATCGATAGTAGGTAGAATTAATTTTATCGCTGTTGCTATAGGGACTATTTCTTGTATTTGTTTGGAATATTAACGAAAGTTCTTTGATACAAGAAGTGTAAGACGAGACCGTATTTAAATATTTTGATTTTAAATAAAAATAAGTGAGTCTCTACATCCCTTAGAGAATTCTCTACTTAAATTCTACGTGCCCTCCCTTTAGGGATATAATATGTTTGAGATGTTACCTGGGTTGTTGCTTATCATTTTTAAATCGTACTTTTTTATTAAATGTTTCAAATTATGTTATTTTGCTTTTTGACTGTTAATAATGGCATTTTAATTCCAAGTGTAAGTATTTGTATCGAATGTGCCTAGGTATTTCACGTTTCATAAAAAAGTTGTTCGTATAGAATAAAAATAGCTAGTACCTAGACGATAACATTTTAAGTATACAACAGGTATACAACTTTAGGCTTCATTAATTTCGAATGTAGAACCAGTAACACCCTTCTTCTAATCCGTTGAAAAGCAACAAGCAACCAGTGCCTTATCCATCCATAGGTATCTTACATAATAAATAATGAAAACGAATGCGTGACCAGTTGGAATGATAAACCGGGCTCAGGAACACGTGCATCGTTCCAGTAAACAATTTGTTTTGATGGACGCAAGCGCCTGCCTCTCATACAGATCACCAGCCTCATTCACATACAATACTGGTTTCCCAGTAAACTGTGTAAAGATAGTCTTTTAAAAGAGACCAATGTACTTTAAACCGCCGATATGAAGAGCCATATTTAGTCTGATTAAATGCTCTGTTTTTATGAACTTTAATTTTGTTTTTGTTTTACAAAAGTTCTTATTCGCTGTGTGTAGATACAGACAGTTTCATTTGGTCATACTTGTAGAATAATTTGTTTCATCATTACGAGTATGTAAGTTATGTTAATGTATAGTATACAATGTAAAGCTCAACACGTTTCTAAACTCATGTTTGACGTATACGTATCCAGATCCATACTTATTAATTTGTATCTTAGATATGCAAGTGAATAGAATTCTAATTTAGTTTGGAAAGTAGGTATAACGTGCCAGCATATACCGACGTCAGTCTTCATCAAAATTCCGGCGCATGAAATCATGTCACAAGATACGACGTGTGCTTACGAAATTCCAACGATTGTTTAGTCGTTGATTGAGGCGTATTGGGGTTAGCACGGCACGCCTCACGACTATGCCGAGTGTTGCATAAATAATGCATGCGCAGCACAAAACGGAAAGTTTCCGCAAATAGGTGCGCTTGCGCAGCTGCGGCTGTTCTGGCGCCATTTGGGAACTTGACCCGCTGAATCGCGATATGGATTCAACAAGTCGTTAAAAACTAACGGGATTTATCCAGATATCGATCTTAAGCATTATGATTCCTTCTTCCTGCAGCATTTCATATCTTATTATGAATCAATTTCATAATGATTATCATAAAAATCATAACAAATTGCATACTTTCTGTTTCATATAAGTATACTTCAATTCCATACAGAATCACATGCATGCATCGTAGTGGGTAACGATATACCATAATTATTTATGAAGCAATTGTTTTCCAGAACAATTTATCATTAGACCTGTTCCAAGAATAGTGACATTACAGTTCTAAAATATATTATGGAAGGAAAGCGTATCATTCTCTCATCAATGGACAGAGTTAGATAGCTAGTCAGCTGCAGCCGCGCACTGGGCAGCCCATTGAAGACAGTACAGCTGTGACCCGCGATAACCCGCCAGGCGCCACGACGCCGGCTCGCAATAAACCTCGAATTGGACCGTATAGCAACTCACATTATAAATTTACATCAAGCTGATATAGGAACGTAGGTAGGCCCGTAGGTGTATCGTCTCGATCTGAGATTCGTAGAGGGTGTTGGATGCGGGAGGCGTTAGACCGGGATTCTTGGGGGAGGCCTATGTACTGTCGTGGCTGGACGTCTATTTAAAATTAAAATTGGCCCTACTTTACAAAGGGTGTATCAGCGGCTCGAGTCACTTTGTATGGAACAACCAAATCCTTTTTTTTTCATATTTTCTTTCTAGGTTCTTTGAGCAGTATAGATCAAAGTTCATCAGCACGGGTAGGTTTGGTGAGCAAATTTTATCACTCCCGGTATTTCATAGCGTTAAATATTTTCCTTGCAGCTACTGTACAATGCGCGCTTGTTTGCGCGCATTGATGATTGTGCGTCCGCGCAGCTCCCATTCATCTCTTGTTATTGCCGTCAACAGCTGTTTGTTGCGACGCGATTCGTTTTAATTGCCATTGCTATCACGCGTTCCTATTCCCTCTTACACAATTCATAATACATTCATTAAACTTGTACTGCTTATGTCACCCAATGATAAATAACGGCTAAAGTCTACAGTAAGCGGAATTGGTGATAGATAATGCTCCGGGGTCAATCGTGTGTGACTTGGCTCGTTTCGTTCTTGTGGACGTCTCAATTTTGTACGCTAAATTAATTGGTATCATGTGAGGCGATCAAAAAACATTGGCGCTTTGGCAAAACACTTGCGTACTTGTTTTAGTTGGTGGTTTTTACAATACTTCATACAAATATCAAATTACACAATTCTAATCAAGTCGCAGTTTCAATCAAGCATCCACACAAAGAAGCATATTTCAACAAACAATGGCGTTTCGTTTCGATTAGTTATAGAATTCTGCAACAGTACACTCGGCCGGTACGTGGAACCCAACAAAGCCTTTTGTTTAACCTCGGGAGCCTCAGGTTTTTGCTTTTTGCTCTTACTGCATTCCCAAAGTGCTGACCTGAGGCTCAAGGGCCAGAATCGGCTTAGACCTAAACTGGTTTCGCGTCCGAGCGCTTAAACGACGCCTCGAATACACCTATAGAGGCGCAACAAACGCGCCAGTTTATGACCAAATAAATTCAGTTTTAATACCAAAGATGTTCTTCTAAGAACCCTATTAAACCTATAGATAAAATAGACTGAACTAGGCACTTAATTAACTTATTAAATTTCCAATCAGCTAATTAACCTTTAACATTTTATAGTTATGAGTAGTTATGAAATGAAATATATCGTTTGTTTTGAAACTGCACACGATGCATTTTCCTTTCCTTGGGAAAGAACTCGAATAAGCAAATTGTAGAGCTGTTGCATGCGACACGCAAAGGCAGTTTTTTTGTTGACACTTCAATACGTGACTAAATAAATCATTTAATGCAAAAAGTTTTTGAAACACACTCAGAACCGTTTTCAACCCAGCATTGAATACCACTGGATTATAATTATAAGCCAATTTGAAGTATCATTTATTATTGGTTAGCGTTTGTATCGCAGCCATGGGAGACCACCACCACGACGAGATAATGGAGATTCTGACAATGATGGATTCCTTTCTGCTGGCAATCATGGTGATCCTAGTATTCTTCTCTGTGTTCTACATCGCCCGGTGGATCATGAGGCGGTTCGACCAATGGATGCAGAGCGAGATTCATGCGTATCAGAGGGAATTAGCATTGGCAGCCGCGAAAACTAATGGACAACTACAGATGAAAGTGTAAAAGGTGAAATTACTGTTTAATATACGGTTTTTTATTCTTTTATAAAATATAGACAAATTGGCTTATAAATTGTTTTATTTTGTGTCACAAAAACTTAATACCACTCTAATATCCTTGCCATCTGATGCAAATCACGCAACAATTCTAAATAATAACAAATATTTGACTGATCTAGATATAATGCATTTTTAATGTCTAAGTTAGTGTAGTATATAAAACTTATTTTTTATTGCAAAGTAAAGTTGCGAGTACTTATTACCTAATTAGGTATTACAGGTACTGACTCATCTGAAATGTGATAGTTTGTTTGTTATTCGTAGGAGTAAAGATTTTATTATTATTATTTCCACTTATAGATATGTGAATATTACTACCCTGAGAATAATAAGTCAATTCAAGTGTTTTTTTCATTTAAGGTTTATCATTATTTCGATCACAGATTCAACGTTCCATACCGGCGAAGAAGCTCCATGCTCCATACAATCAGCGTGGTCACACCGTGACGTAACAGCGGAGGGTGCGCTATCCGTCTTGCGCCTGCGCTGCTTCATGATCATCCACCGTGGTTCCATTCCCTGTACTTGGACTTATATTTAAAAAATCTTTTCTGCTTTAAATTGACGTCACTTGTAATAATAATGGCTATGGTAGTTAAGTACGAAATGGTACGAAAAGAGTTTTCATATCTCTACATTTCGCGATTGATGTATTCAAAAATAGCAATAAGGCATCAGTATTAAACGTACCTATCAGTAAAAATGTCCGTTCCTTCAATGTCTTGACTTCTAAGTTCTTGACTGCAACAATCAGTCAAATTGGACTTCCTGTTACACACCACAGTTCCTCCCCAGACATCATCGTCTTCAATTGTCTCGAAGGTCTTGTCGTGATTATATGAATCTGAAGGGTGTTTACAAAGCGTGATTCCCTCCGCACCTTTTTATTCACCTTTCTTCGTCACACTCCGGTAGGTTTTGGTGAATGACCGGTGAGAGTATAAAAAGTGAATCACAGGATTCATGGTGCCTAAGCACACAAACGGCTAACTGATTTTGACCAACTGTCAACCGTCCGATATTCATCACACCGGTAATGTCGCCCATCCTGTTTTCTACTTAGATGCTTAGGTTATTTAAGATTCTCTCATGTGAGAACCAGATATTTATTTGTAGAACTTCAAGCTCAAGGCTAGTATTTACGATATTTTTCAAGTATATTTTGATCGTTGGTGAAATGATATCTGTATCAGCCAATCAGTGTGCAATTTCCGTAAACGCCAGCCAATTACGCGCGGGCGTCTCGGTATGCGCCAATTAGGTGTCGCTGCGCGCACCTGGCGCACGATTCTCGTGGTCACGCGCAACTCGATCGTAAATCCTTTTTCGATAAGCGCGGTACAAAGCCTCATTACTACATTACACCCATGATGGACGATCATAGAGGCTCACGGCTCAGATACCCGAATTTATGATGCGTGCGAGGGTAATAAATGTACGATAGTTGTCCAACACTGCCCACCTGAAAAAATCAACTTCACAACAACAACAGGCAGGCGCGTCTTCTGTGACGTTGACTGACTAGCTAGATACAATACAACATCTCGCACTCTGCTCGTCAAATCACATGCTACGAGAAGAGTAAAGCATTATTCGAACAATCGGTGGCTCAGCGTCGTCAGTCGTCACGGTATGCCGAAGGTAGTGGGTTCAAATCCCACCTGAGTGAAACTTTTAAAATCTTTATTTTCACGTTTGTAAAAACATAATACTGTGCAGTGAGTTTCAAATTCCAATCATATTGAGAGTACCTATACCTATAGCAATTAAAAAATATCTTCCATAGGGAGACACCTATGTTCGGCAATGGTATTCTTGCAGCTGTTGTGGTAAATTCTTATTAATAATTATATCGCAGACATGGTAAGCGATAACCGCCAGGCTTATGACTCAGATGCCCAAACACGATGATGATTATACTGAATGAATGACGACCACAGGAATTTGGTTGAACACCGTTTTTGTGTTGTGACTTGTGACCGATGGTTCGTGGTTACTGAACCTTGAAGTTATGTAGCTCAATACAAAATAACAGGCTGTGTATGAAAAGAGCTCTATGTTTTACATATACCTACGAAGCAGAATAAATTACTAAAGTTGGCTAGGGATGAAAAAAAAGCTCTTTAGCTGTGAATTTACTTATTGCACACATATTCTTTAAGGACTCTCACACATTTCGGTAAAATTCTTGAAAATCGAGTAGTTAGGTACTTTACATAGGTACCTATTTGGTCTGGCAGAAATCAGTTGCTAGTCACACGCCACTTGAATATTTGTTCCTTCATACATATCTTTATTAAATCCGGTGTATCAATACTCACACATCCCTGGTCAACTCTATTCCTGTACAGTCGTTCACGCTCATTGTCCACCGGGATCTTGCCGGAAGCGAGGATTATGAAGCTAATGAGGAAGCTGTTACTGGCCGCTCCGTATTTCCTGTGTTCAGCTCACTCACTGCGCTCTTTTGCACTTGCACTTGCATTGTTTGTTTCATTTTAGTATTATATCATGGTAAATCACGCTCAACTTTTTCAATGATAAAAAAAGCGGAAATAGCTCCGTTATTAGAAAAAATGCCATAATGGTAACATCCATCTTACAATTACAATAGGTATAAACAAGACAACGTTAATGAAACGAAACCTAGCCTAAATAATGTGCTTTATTTACCAAAAGTCGCCTCAAAACATACCTATATTTTCATAAAGAGTTCCGTATTCATTCTAAACCTTACAAAATAATGTTGAAAAGAAAATGGCGAGTGTACCAACACCATGGGCTGACTGAATTGCACCCGTAACACCTGCCAACTCAACATTCCCTCAGATACGCCTAAGAAAAAAATTATAGACTTAACCGTTGTCCACGGTTCGCGGTGCGGAACCAAAGTAAGATGTCGTCGGCAGTGACCCATTGCAATGGGAACTTCTTGACCTTAATCAGGAACACCTGTTTTGAGGGTGCCATAATCATGAGAACCCTCAGAACCAGGACCAACGTGCATATTAAATAGGTGTATAATTGTGATGTACAATTACTATGATATCCTTATGAGGAGACTGTTAGCAATGAAAAAGGAAATATTTTTTATGAGCTCGTTAGTCAGCACTGTTCATGTACTGTTCATGGAATGGCGAAATCGGATATCCCAATTAGGACAGCTGACACATAAATGTTACCTGCCTTGTTGATGTTGCCATCTCTGTGAGTGTGCAAAACCATACAGTCAAATATTGTTCTGTGCTGTCTCACACTGCGGACCTTAAAGCGTCAAAGTAAACAACCCTTTATGCCCCGCCAAATTTGCGCGCCAAACAGCAAACATCTGTGAATGGAGCGACCAACAATGGCTTCATTGACGGTGCACCTGTGCAGGGCATTCCCCATCCTCGTACGTTCCCCACACCACGTGGCAACATATGTACTCTCACCTGGTAATCTCACCCCGACTCGCCCTGGGGTTTGTTTCTGGGGTGACTCTCGCACATGCTAGGCGGCTGCGACGGACAGATGCTAAAATACGTTGGTGCTGTCATCGATTTTTATTGTTGATCTAATGAAATCTCTTTTGGCGACGAAAGATTGTTAAAAAAACATACACATGTGCAGGAGAAAGTTCCATCTGCCAAATACCCAATACCTATAATATAGCAATGAAGATATGAGATGGTGTAAAATCTAACACGGAAGAATGTTACATAAAACAGCCAGTCTTCTGATTAAGTTGTTTTATAACCTACTAATAGCTGTTGTACAGCATACCACAAACCAATAACATACTTCCTTGTTTATACTAAGTAAATACGATCCGCCCACAGCCATCTCTTAACTACCAAGATATAAATGCTTTCGCGAATACGGTTTCGCTGCTTAATTACGTTTTCCTATGAAATAAGATATTATTTCTCAGTCTAAGTATTTTTGGTCATTCATGGTTGATCTGCATTTTTTTTCCAAATTCGTCTGGCTGTTTTACCGGCGCAAACCAGTAAAACATGTCGTAGACGGAAAGATTTTTCCGATATCTTCAGCAACACACAAATTATCAATTGATTTGTAAACTTGAACGATCCTCAGGAATCAGTCTATGCTGCCCAGGTGATAACTGTATGCAAATCCATTTGGTTAGTTTTTGAGTAAAAATTACCTACTTTCATAAAGAAAAAAATTATGGATCAATAGTGAGGTAGTTGTTTAAGATTGAAAAGTACTTTAGTATAGAAGATAGATATAGAAGCATTTATGGTCGTTTAATTAGATTATAGATCAACAGTTGTTGTCAAAGCTTCGCCAACAGATGCTAGAGTACACAAACGCTTTAAGACCCCACAATAGTCATAGGTACGCGAACACCAGTCAACTGTTGACCTCGGCAGCTGTCAAACATTGCGCGTTGACATCTGCGCGCGCGCACATCGATCTGCATTGTTTGTTACGTTGTAGTCGACAAATGGTGTTATTATTACATGTAGTAATCACGGGAACCAATCTTGCACATGTGCTCGTGTCTGCTCCGGTAGAAAGTAAACGGTTACACGTACTATTCATTAGCGAAGATTGCATTGATCTAAGGCCCGTATTTATAATCAGCTCTCAAGAGTGACAGCGAGTTTGAGTTTGTATCAGAAATGTCATTTCAGTACAAAACGGCCTGTCAAATCCATACTTAATATTGCTCTCAATCTTGAGATCGCTTTATAAATACGACCCTTAGTGTCCTATCTGACCAACTAAAGAATACTACCGACCTACGTAAAACGTAAATTACGTGTAAATTTTGCCGAACATCGAAAGCATTTCTGACAACTACCTATGATGATCATAGACTAAAATATTTTTGAGATCGATTAGGTGGTTTTAATACTCTAACACCAAAAGGAAAATTAAGTTGGAAGATAATCAATCTGTACTATTATGTCCATTCTGTTTTGAAGATAAACATATACATACATACAAAAAATCACGCCTTTATCCCTAATTGGGTAGGCAGAGCAAAAACGACCTAAACATAGATATATAGACTAATAAAGAAGACACTGTGGCTCATGCACCTGTTTCGTCCGGGTTCCCATGCCCTGGTTTCTGGCCCAGCGCGCACGCAGGATATCCGTGCCGAGGTTGATCAGACCCATTGACTTTCCCAGAGAGCTATTTGTACAACCATTCGACCGTGTCATCGATCCCGATTATGGCTATAAATCTAAAACTATTATAATGATCGACAATTTCCTCATTTTTCAGTTAGTGGTTTTTGGTTGGTTGGTTTATGCCGTAAGTGTCTATAGCTGGTTATCTCCTGACGTAAAATTTTTCCTTCTAACAAAAAAATTGTAATAATTTATTCTCTGGGAAATCTCAAAACACCATCTTTCATTGTCATCTTTTGTCATTTTGTTCATCTTAGAAACTTTAAAAGTGTCATTCTACATTACAAAAGAAACATAATCAATCCTTCCAATGAAAATGATACCAAATAAATTGCTCTACCTTTAATCAAATCAAACAACGCTCGTTTTACTTGCTACATAAAAGCGAATCGTTTTGATATAAACATTCATTTACTACAGACTGATTCGTTACTACTGTGATGTTTATAATGTTGTTTGCGATGCGCGGGCGCCTGACAGCGTAATGTATTTTCAGTATAAACACATTGGGAAAATTTACTTTGCTGTGGGTACTCCGTGTGGGGTAACTGTATGTTGTACATACCTATATATTCCTCAAGATTAGAGTTAGATCAGTTAGTTCCTGCGAACACAATACACCGAAAGTAACCCTAAATTAAAGTGTAGGTAGAGCAAACTCTTTGCAAATAACAATAAATTTATTACCTTTTAGATATCGATGTGAGATGTGTATGCGTAGACACAAACTGAGACCGCAGTTGATCACCTGCTCAGCTTCCCACGGTGACTCATAGCATCATTGCGGCTTTATAACTGATCATAGTGATCATCATTAATGATTTTATTGGAAACTATATTAATGCTTATTGATCTGAGGTGTCTATTCTAATCTGACTCGCCTTATTTGAATGTATACGTGTCACTTTCTTTAATTTATAATATTTCTATTCTTCTTCTTATCGAATGGGTTTTCAAGTCTCCGAACGACCCAATGAATCCTGGTGTCAGAGTTTTTAAATTACTTAAAAGACTCTGACTTTAATCTATTATCATAATGTAGAGTTGCAAAAAAAATTTATGGGTTTCATCATTTTTCAATTAGAGGGATTTCGTGCGATTTAATGGATTTATTAAATTACCTACTGAAAAACTATAATTGTCACTTTTCAGTACTCTTCATACTTACCTACACTTCACAAAATCAATTCGAAACATTTGAGGTGCGTGAAAGAAAAATAACAACACTGTCGCATTTAAATTTATAAATAGCTATAGTCCACTACTTCCTTCGAGTGGACGTTATGTAATTATGATGTTTAAGAATTTAATATGCTATATAATCTAATATTTTAAAATCGTTATTGCAATAGTTTATAAAGTATGATAAGGGCTGGAGCTCTTTATAATATATCAATTTAAGGATTAAAGTATTAGGAGAACCAAATTCAATAGTTAATCGATAAATTGTTAATTATTGATACAAATTAGTACTCAGGTACAGTGTACTGCGCAGTTGAGTAAATTATCTATAATTAATGTCTTATCGCCTTGTTATTGATACTTTCTTAGCCCAGTGCTGCTATCTTGCACTACGTATATCGCATTTTTGTCAATCTGCGCACACGCCTCCATAGCTCAGGGGTTAGAGCGCTGGTCTAGTAAACCAGAGGTCGAGAGTTCAAATCTCTCTGGAGGCATTTTTATGATGCAGTAAAATTTGTGTTTTTGTATTCGATTTCCAAAAATAAGCATATCTAAATTGGCATTCATTCAATCAAATTCCAAATTAAATCAATGTTTTGTCAAATTTAAAACCGCATTCAAATTAATTGGATCAGTTTCTAAGTCTATTTTTAATTCAAATCAAGGCCATAAGGAAGCTATTAATATAAAAATGTATTTAGCTTGCGTCGTTTCTTTAATTTTATTGATACCAATTTAAATTTTTAAACTCATTTGAAATACAATAAAAATAAACATAAAGAATTACACTATACTTACGAGATATGTTATTAAAGATTCGGGAACAATTAGGCAGTACTAGTAAAAGATAACGTAAAAGGTTGTATCCAAGAACAAAAAGGTTTTATTTTAACATTCTTTCCATACACCTGCCCGCGTTCCCACGATCTTCTGTTTTAATACGTCGATCATAATCATGGGAACGCCTTATATTTTTCTACAACGAATGTAAACTTTCGATTCAACGATTGAAGCATTGCATACTTTCTTTTATTTACATTTTTGCTTTGCTATGAATGGACAATGGGTTTATTATGTATTATACATAAGACAATATTTACAAGTTGCCGAGTGGAAATAATTCGCATTACGAATGGTCATTCATATGGATACTAATCTTGGAATTTGATTGAATGAATGCCAATTTAGATATGCTTATTTTGGAAATCGAATACAAAAAACACAAATTTTACTGCATCATAAAAATGCCTCCAGAGAGATTTGAACTCTCGACCTCTGGTTTACTAGACCAGCGCTCTAACCCCTGATGA
>JARACY010004107.1:0-28757 GCA_029255725.1 Scrobipalpa atriplicella | reverse complement strand
GAATGGTAATAGTTAGCCAAATAATTGATCGTCCTCTATGTAAAAAAAAAGCAACTAAATATGTATAAATGACGGAGCTATGACTATTTGAATTTTTTGTGTTTCATTGTTCGACACATGACCCTATATAGATTCGGCTCCTCACTTGCGGGTTTGATAGATTTATTCACCTCGACGTTTCGACCCTATACGAGGACCTTCAAGCTAGTATATATTTTTAGTCCATGACCAGGAGAGAAGAAAGTCACACTCGTCCGCGCGTCAAGTGCGACTTTTGTGGGTTTCGTTTCTATCAAACCCACAAGCCACAAGTGAGTAGCCGAATATTTTATAAATAAGAATAACACTTGTTCATCGTTTGAGTACAAGTACCTAATGGAAACCAAGCTTTAATGTATAAGTTACAGCGCCGGCGGCACTATTATGTAGGAGGCCTTTGGTTTCTCATTTTTTGTAAAATGAGAAAATAAATGCCTCTTGCGATTGGGTTTTATGCCGACTTCCACATTTAGTAGGTAATTGTAAATCTCTGTTATGAAAATGTATTTTAAGTATAGATAGCATATTTAAGAAAATGTTAAAATTATTGACTTAAATGTCTTAAATGTTTAAAGTTTAGTCTAGGATTCAAAAGTTCTATGTTCACTAGATCATTTTAAAATACATGACGATTTGATATTTTATTCATTTTTTTAAAATATTTTAATGAAGATGGTTCGAACAAACAGAATACAGTATCTGGATTTATTGTTTTTATGATGTTATATTTATTTTTGTTATATTTTTATTACTGTGATCAAATCTAGTGAATATAGAAGTTTCTGTGGAATTGTATTGTTTTTCTCTCTCTGATAAAGTCTGCTAATTGGTGCCAAATATTAAAAAAATGCATTTTCGCTGTGTATCTCCTTCTCTGCAAACATGGCTGCATGTGTATGTTCGGTTAGTTTTGTTATATTTTTATAATCTAATTACGTTGATATGTGCCAAATAAAATTATATTCTTATTCACTTTTGTGTTTTTTTTGTTGTAGGTACCTAACCTATAGGTACACAAAAAAAATCAATTTATCTTATTAAATAATTTTGTTTCCTTAAATTACTTAGGTATGTAAGGTACCTACTTAATCGTATAAGAATAACATAGTGATTTAATTTATTTATTGCATTGCATCACAATAAATTGGATACGAAGGTTATTATACCGGGTGTAAGGGACAGCGTCCCGCAAACTGATAGGGGTTGCTCAGTCAACGATACTGAACACTTATCACCAGGTTCTTTTTCAGGAAAAAAAAAATAAAAATTGCCGTTCCATACAAATCGATGTGGTCATTTTGTATGAAAAAGCATTTTTTTTTAATTCCTGAAAATAAATCCTGGTGGTAGTTGTTCAGTTTCGTTGACTGAGCAACCCCTTTAAGTTTGTCCCTTACACCCCATATATAATTGCTAGCTGCACATTTTTATCGGTGGGTTTTAATTATTTATGAATTTATACAATCCATTCTACCCCCGCTTTACGCGACCCCGGTGAACGCGGATTTCAAATTTTTGCACTATATTGCCCCGCTTTACGCGAGTTATCTGAGGGCTCTGGGAGGGAGAGGGAAGTGAGGGACGATATCTTACTTAATGTGGCGTTGCTTTTCCGGGCTGGACGAAGTCTGCCGGGTCCGCTAGTTGATTATAAAAAGTTTATTGCATTTAAAAATATGTCAGACTGTCAGATGTTTGGTTTTTGCAGGTCACATCACCCTACAGTAGCACGAATATAAATGCAGCTAATAATAGGTAAGTAAAATACAATGTTTTGCAATATGAGAAGGACGTAACTTTTACTCCCTAAACCGCCTAATAGCACAGCGTATAGGCTTCTGACGTTGTTTGTGTAACGGCCACTATCAAAGACAGCGATAGGGAGCTACGGCTTAATTTAAGCTCGGAATCCTTTTTCTTCCAGACTACCTATCAGGTAATTTAGTCTGCATTTTCCTAACCAAACTGAGAAAAATCTCACAAAGTGATAAATTGACAAATATCAACTTTGTGTCCACCTTAGAATCGAACCCAGAACCCCGGATCGGAAGAATATGGCTCAGACTACTAGACTACGGAGGCAGTCATGATGGCAGGATGGCGCTACTGAATGTATATCTCAAACTTTAGATATATTTATATGCTCATTGTCTGAGTTTGAAAAGGTAGCGTTGCATTGCAAATCCAAAGCATGATTGTTCTTTCCTAAAATTGTCGCATTAGGCTAAATACCTGTAATGAGATGATTGTATTTCTTTATTTACTCAATAAATAAAATAAAAATATCAAACATAGATACCTATACTTCATTATTTTATTTCAGCAATAAACCCCGCCGCCGCTCCTTATATACCTTGATGCGAGCTGAGCGCCGCCGCTCCCCCGCGCGGGACACCTTAAAGCGAGCTGACTCCGACGATGTGGAGCTTCCCTGTGAGTTCTGCGGGATACCGGTACCTGCCTATATACTGGTGCTGCATCAGGTATTAACGTGAACACATTTGTAGAAGAAATTGAAAAAGTTTTTAGGTGAGGATAGTACAAGTTTGTAGATGAAGGTAAACAAGTTCCTAGATGAAGATAAACAAGTTTGCAGATGAAGATAAACAAAGTAGATTAAGATAAACAAGGTTGTAAATAAGGATGTACACGTTATTCGTGTAACTATAATGCATATCTACTGAGGTACTTGAATTAGAAATGCATCCAGCCAGATTAAGGCATTTTTATTTGTTTCAGACGGGCTGCCGGCCCGACCTGGCGCAGTACCGTCCGGGCAGCGCCTCCCCGCGCCGCACCCCCTCCCCCGTCCCCCGCGCGCCCCTGCCGCACCCGTACCCTGGAGATGAGGATGGACAAGTTTGTTTAAATAAGTTTTTAATGTTTTAATGAAGATTGACACATTTATAGATGAAGATGGACACGTTTATAGGTGAGGATGGACGAGTGTGTAAATGAAGATGGACAAGTTTGTAGATGAGGATGGACACGTTTAAAGATGATGATGGACACGTTTATAGATAAGAATGGACAAGTTTGTAGATGAGGATGTATAAGCTTTTATAATGAGAACGGATATGTTTGGCCAGTCTGGACATGAAAATGGACAGATTTGTAGCCTATTCAGAATAACACGTGTTTATTACTTTCAGACGGGTTGCCGGCCCGACTTAGCGCAGTACCGTCCGGGAAGCGCCTCCCCGCGCCGCTCCCCCTCCCCCGTCCCCCGCGCGCCCCAGCCGCACCCGGACCCGTACGAGCGGCCTGTGATACCTTGCGAGTTCTGTACGAAGTCGCTGCCCGTCTACTTGATCAGCGAGCACCAGGTAAAATTGCTATAAACTAATTTCGACACAAAGAAGATTTTTTTTACTTAAAATTCGGCAACCTACTATTCACTAAACAATCGTATCTGTACTAAATAGTATGTTTTTTTTTCTTTCGTTGTACCATTTCAGTACTCAACAAATCTCAAAAAACAGTCTTAAATGACGTTAGGTGGGTGAGCAAGGGGGCTAAGGGGAAAGCGGGAGGTGCGCGGGGCAGAGCTACTTGTCAGAAAATAGAACGGCCGTCTACGTCTATCTGCTAATCACTAATTTGATAACGGAGGTTCATCGTTGTGTCCGGCATTTGACTCGGGAAGATGAGAAACAGGCTCGGCAGTCCAAGTGAGCAGTCCTTGTATCCGCGGTGGTGTCAGTGGTGTCAGGAAAATATTATTTAATAAAGCATTGGCCGTCTCGTTAGATGTCTTGTTTGGTATAATGTTCCGTCAGTATTGCGAAGAGTAGATGGTGGCTGTGGTGCCGGCGTTGTTTTGATGATTCTATTGTTTACCGACCAAACGTCTTCTTTACCCTGCGTGTTACAGAAATCCTTGAAATTTCTGGTGGATGCCTTATTGCACATTGCTTTGTTCACCTTTGAGGCGCTCCTTCGTGTCCAAGGCTTCCTGCAAGGGTCTTCTGCCGCGCTTAAGTCTTTGTATCACATGATGGTTTTCTATTACTTCTTTCCTTTTAGCTTCTAGGTTATCATCCTATCCTACCTGTCATTTTATGTCATGAGAGAACAGAAACCACGAATCGATAGCAATATACATTTCTATTTGGAATAACCCTCAAAATTGGTTAGAAGTGGCGGAACGATCTTTTGTTTAGGTCGTTGACGCTCTGCCAACGACATTAGGGGTAAAAGTGTGACGTGAATGTATGTCTGTATGTAAAATTATTAAATTTATTACAGGAACGCTGCGGTCGAGATTCGAACCGGCTCTACGCCGATTGAGTGGTTACCAACTCAGCATGGTAGATAGTTAAATCTGATTATTGTAGACGGTACTCTTTATATACTGAACGCTGCGAAGAAAAGTTTTATTTTATTATCTCACGACTGCTACTAAGTACTTGTGGTTGTGTGAATTCGTCCGAACAAACATAATATGGTTTCTGGATTTATTGTTTTTATAACAATATATTTATTGTTGTTATATATATATTTTTTTATATTTTATTTATTTTTGTTTCCATATTTCGACCTATGTTCCTTGGGGAAAGTTGTTCAGTTTTATAGGTAGAATCACACCCCTAGCGAGAGGGCACTCAGGCACGGAAGATACTTAGATAGATATATAACAAAACTAACCGAACATACACAATGCAGTCATGTTTGAATAAGAGAAGGCGATACTCAGCGATAAAGCATTTTTTACATATGACACCAATTAGCCAACTTCATGAGAGAGAAAAACAATACAATTTCACAGAAAGTGATATATTCAGTAGATTTGATCACAGTAATAAAAATATAACAAAAATAAATAAAAAATATAAAAAAATATATATATAACAACAATAAATATATTGTTATAAAAACAATAAATCCAGAAACCATATTATGTTTGTTCGGACGAATTCACACAACCACAAGTACTTAGTAGCAGTCGTGAGATAATAAAATAAAACTTTTCTTCGCAGCGTTCAGTATATAAAGAGTACCGTCTACAATAATCAGATTTAACTATCTACCATGCTGAGTTGGTAACCACTCAATCGGCGTAGAGCCGGTTCGAATCTCGACCGCAGCGTTCCTGTAATAAATTTAATAATTTTACATACAGACATACATTCACGTCACACTTTTACCCCTAATGTCGTTGGCAGAGCGTCAACGACCTAAACAAAAGATCGTTCCGCCACTTCTAACCAATTTTGAGGGTTATTCCAAATAGAAATGTATATTGCTATCGATTCGTGGTTTCTGTTCTCTCATGACATAAAATGACAGGTAGGATAGGATGATAACCTAGAAGCTAAAAGGAAAGAAGTAATAGAAAACCATCATGTGATACAAAGACTTAAGCGCGGCAGAAGACCCTTGCAGGAAGCCTTGGACACGAAGGAGCGCCTCAAAGGTGAACAAAGCAATGTGCAATAAGGCATCCACCAGAAATTTCAAGGATTTCTGTAACACGCAGGGTAAAGAAGACGTTTGGTCGGTAAACAATAGAATCATCAAAACAACGCCGGCACCACAGCCACCATCTACTCTTCGCAATACTGACGGAACATTATACCAAACAAGACATCTAACGAGACGGCCAATGCTTTATTAAATAATATTTTCCTGACACCACTGACACCACCGCGGATACAAGGACTGCTCACTTGGACTGCCGAGCCTGTTTCTCATCTTCCCGAGTCAAATGCCGGACACAACGATGAACCTCCGTTATCAAATTAGTGATTAGCAGATAGACGTAGACGGCCGTTCTATTTTCTGACAAGTAGCTCTGCCCCGCGCACCTCCCGCTTTCCCCTTAGCCCCCTTGCTCACCCACCTAACGTCATTTAAGACTGTTTTTTGAGATTTGTTGAGTACTGAAATGGTACAACGAAAGAAAAAAAAACATACTATTTAGTACAGATACGATTGTTTAGTGAATAGTAGGTTGCCGAATTTTAAGTAAAAAAAATCTTCTTTGTGTCGAAATTAGTTTATAGCAATTTTACCTGGTGCTCGCTGATCAAGTAGACGGGCAGCGACTTCGTACAGAACTCGCAAGGTATCACAGGCCGCTCGTACGGGTCCGGGTGCGGCTGGGGCGCGCGGGGGACGGGGGAGGGGGAGCGGCGCGGGGAGGCGCTTCCCGGACGGTACTGCGCTAAGTCGGGCCGGCAACCCGTCTGAAAGTAATAAACACGTGTTATTCTGAATAGGCTACAAATCTGTCCATTTTCATGTCCAGACTGGCCAAACATATCCGTTCTCATTATAAAAGCTTATACATCCTCATCTACAAACTTGTCCATTCTTATCTATAAACGTGTCCATCATCATCTTTAAACGTGTCCATCCTCATCTACAAACTTGTCCATCTTCATTTACACACTCGTCCATCCTCACCTATAAACGTGTCCATCTTCATCTATAAATGTGTCAATCTTCATTAAAACATTAAAAACTTATTTAAACAAACTTGTCCATCCTCATCTCCAGGGTACGGGTGCGGCAGGGGCGCGCGGGGGACGGGGGAGGGGGTGCGGCGCGGGGAGGCGCTGCCCGGACGGTACTGCGCCAGGTCGGGCCGGCAGCCCGTCTGAAACAAATAAAAATGCCTTAATCTGGCTGGATGCATTTCTAATTCAAGTACCTCAGTAGATATGCATTATAGTTACACGAATAACGTGTACATCCTTATTTACAACCTTGTTTATCTTAATCTACTTTGTTTATCTTCATCTGCAAACTTGTTTATCTTCATCTAGGAACTTGTTTACCTTCATCTACAAACTTGTACTATCCTCACCTAAAAACTTTTTCAATTTCTTCTACAAATGTGTTCACGTTAATACCTGATGCAGCACCAGTATATAGGCAGGTACCGGTATCCCGCAGAACTCACAGGGAAGCTCCACATCGTCGGAGTCAGCTCGCTTTAAGGTGTCCCGCGCGGGGGAGCGGCGGCGCTCAGCTCGCATCAAGGTATATAAGGAGCGGCGGCGGGGTTTATTGCTGAAATAAAATAATGAAGTATAGGTATCTATGTTTGATATTTTTATTTTATTTATTGAGTAAATAAAGAAATACAATCATCTCATTACAGGTATTTAGCCTAATGCGACAATTTTAGGAAAGAACAATCATGCTTTGGATTTGCAATGCAACGCTACCTTTTCAAACTCAGACAATGAGCATATAAATATATCTAAAGTTTGAGATATACATTCAGTAGCGCCATCCTGCCATCATGACTGCCTCCGTAGTCTAGTAGTCTGAGCCATATTCTTCCGATCCGGGGTTCTGGGTTCGATTCTAAGGTGGACACAAAGTTGATATTTGTCAATTTATCACTTTGTGAGATTTTTCTCAGTTTGGTTAGGAAAATGCAGACTAAATTACCTGATAGGTAGTCTGGAAGAAAAAGGATTCCGAGCTTAAATTAAGCCGTAGCTCCCTATCGCTGTCTTTGATAGTGGCCGTTACACAAACAACGTCAGAAGCCTATACGCTGTGCTATTAGGCGGTTTAGGGAGTAAAAGTTACGTCCTTCTCATATTGCAAAACATTGTATTTTACTTACCTATTATTAGCTGCATTTATATTCGTGCTACTGTAGGGTGATGTGACCTGCAAAAACCAAACATCTGACAGTCTGACATATTTTTAAATGCAATAAACTTTTTATAATCAACTAGCGGACCCGGCAGACTTCGTCCAGCCCGGAAAAGCAACGCCACATTAAGTAAGATATCGTCCCTCACTTCCCTCTCCCTCCCAGAGCCCTCAGATAACTCGCGTAAAGCGGGGCAATATAGTGCAAAAATTTGAAATCCGCGTTCACCGGGGTCGCGTAAAGCGGGGGTAGAATGGATTGTATAAATTCATAAATAATTAAAACCCACCGATAAAAATGTGCAGCTAGCAATTATATATGGGGTGTAAGGGACAAACTTAAAGGGGTTGCTCAGTCAACGAAACTGAACAACTACCACCAGGATTTATTTTCAGGAATTAAAAAAAAATGCTTTTTCATACAAAATGACCACATCGATTTGTATGGAACGGCAATTTTTATTTTTTTTTTCCTGAAAAAGAACCTGGTGATAAGTGTTCAGTATCGTTGACTGAGCAACCCCTATCAGTTTGCGGGACGCTGTCCCTTACACCCGGTATAATAACCTTCGTATCCAATTTATTGTGATGCAATGCAATAAATAAATTAAATCACTATGTTATTCTTATACGATTAAGTAGGTACCTTACATACCTAAGTAATTTAAGGAAACAAAATTATTTAATAAGATAAATTGATTTTTTTTGTGTACCTATAGGTTAGGTACCTACAACAAAAAAAACACAAAAGTGAATAAGAATATAATTTTATTTGGCACATATCAACGTAATTAGATTATAAAAATATAACAAAACTAACCGAACATACACATGCAGCCATGTTTGCAGAGAAGGAGATACACAGCGAAAATGCATTTTTTTAATATTTGGCACCAATTAGCAGACTTTATCAGAGAGAGAAAAACAATACAATTCCACAGAAACTTCTATATTCACTAGATTTGATCACAGTAATAAAAATATAACAAAAATAAATATAACATCATAAAAACAATAAATCCAGATACTGTATTCTGTTTGTTCGAACCATCTTCATTAAAATATTTTAAAAAAATGAATAAAATATCAAATCGTCATGTATTTTAAAATGATCTAGTGAACATAGAACTTTTGAATCCTAGACTAAACTTTAAACATTTAAGACATTTAAGTCAATAATTTTAACATTTTCTTAAATATGCTATCTATACTTAAAATACATTTTCATAACAGAGATTTACAATTACCTACTAAATGTGGAAGTCGGCATAAAACCCAATCGCAAGAGGCATTTATTTTCTCATTTTACAAAAAATGAGAAACCAAAGGCCTCCTACATAATAGTGCCGCCGGCGCTGTAACTTATACATTAAAGCTTGGTTTCCATTAGGTACTTGTACTCAAACGATGAACAAGTGTTATTCTTATTTATAAAATATTCGGCTACTCACTTGTGGCTTGTGGGTTTGATAGAAACGAAACCCACAAAAGTCGCACTTGACGCGCGGACGAGTGTGACTTTCTTCTCTCCTGGTCATGGACTAAAAATATATACTAGCTTGAAGGTCCTCGTATAGGGTCGAAACGTCGAGGTGAATAAATCTATCAAACCCGCAAGTGAGGAGCCGAATCTATATAGGGTCATGTGTCGAACAATGAAACACAAAAAATTCAAATAGTCATAGCTCCGTCATTTATACATATTTAGTTGCTTTTTTTTTACATAGAGGACGATCAATTATTTGGCTAACTATTACCATTCACCGTTTTCCTAACATATTAGTGGAAAATCTCCTAGAGAGGTTTTTTTAAAAAATGGGAAATGTTTCATTGTGTCCACATGTTGGTACACAATGAAACGCATTGTATTCAACAATGAAACAGGGCAACTATTGCAGATTTTTTCGTTAATTTATTTGTATTTTAGAATTAAATAACATTTTACGTAATTAATAAGGTTTTATTTAAAATCACAAATTGACAGGTAGACTTAAACAATAGCAATTATGTTAATCAGTCACGCAATGCTTCCTTTGTAGGTAATAATCAGTCATGGGTTAGGAATAATTATTTATATATCCGTATAGTTATAACAAATAATAGAAATGTACAAAAAACAAAACAAAAACAAAAATTTTAAACAAAAAAATATTATTCTAACAAATCATACAAATTGATATGTTTCATTGTGTACGCATATCAAATGTTTCATTGTGGACCACTAAGGGTTTCGCTAACTAACCTCAAAAAAAAACCTACAAAATACGAACTCTTTGATTTGCAAATAAGGCTGCAAAAATCTGCAATATATGCATAATCTTATGTAATTCATAAAAATAACCAATCTATAGTATGTATTACACTGACAAACAAAAGAAAATTAGAAAAAAAAGTTACTTTTCGGATTAAAATCACAAAATTTCTCAGCAGACACGTTCGCGCCACGAGGTGCGCCGCTTGACTAGGTCAGGGGGGGCGGTTCCTCAAGGACTACTCGCACACTAATTTGCATGGTTTGGAAAAGTCGCATTTTTGAAATATCGCAATGTTTCATTGTGGACGACTGTTTCATTGTTCGACATCTGACCCTACATAAAAATGAATTGCTGTTTGTTAGTCTCGCTTAAACTCGAGAACGGCTGAACCGATTTGGGGAAGTGAGGCCCGGTAGGGAGAGGGAAGCGAGGCCCGGTAGGGAGAGGGAAGTGAGGGCCGGGAGGGATAGCTAAGTGAGGGCCGGGAGGGAGGGGGAAGTGAGGGTCACGAGAGAGGGGGAAGAGAGGGCCGGGAGGGAGAGGTAAGTGAGGGCTGGTAGGGAGAGGGAAGTGAGGGCTGGGAGGGAGAGGGAAGTCATTCAATTTTAATATGACCGATATACATTTTTACTATCCATTTTAGCGAGTTTTAATGTAGTCAGGATAGGTAGGTGATACGAAGTACACCGGGTAATCTAGTATTTTATAAATACTTGCACTCAAGTATGACGTTACACTCGTGTACAAGTTACTTGCACTGGAAACTTAATTTTTGAAGAACTTGTGACTTGTTTGCAAGTTTTTACCGGCGTGCAAGTGTTTGACATAAGTCTTCACTAGCATGTGCACGCGTTACTTGCATATCACTTGCACAGACAGCGTAAGTTGTATGTAACTTGCAGCTTGCATGCATGTTGAATTAGTATCACTTGCATATCACTTGCACAGACAGCGTAAGTTGTATGTAACTTGCAGCTTGCATGCATGTTGGATTAGTATCCATTGCGCAAGTTACATGTATATTATCATTGGCGCAAAAGCTACATGCATAATGGAAACCCAGATAGTTACACAAGTTACATGTAACTAATAACTTTCGCCCAAGTAACTTGCATAATGGAAAGGAAACCCAGTTTAAAATTGAGTATACGGACTGTGCAGTTGAAATATAAATTATCAATCATGCGAAATTCTGTAGTTAATTGTAAAAAAGTCATAATCATAAAATGCGTGAACATTCATAAACATGATAATTACAACATGAAACATTCAGAGAGCTATCAGAGATCTGAATACAATTAGATATATACAGATACAATTAGAGATATACATTTGAGCTTAAACATATTTTTTAGGATAACCTCTCCAGGGTCTATATCTATACTATTATTAAACATATTAAAGGATAGTAAAAATGCTACTTTGATGATCTTTGAAGCTGCAAATAAAATACAGGAATCATTCCCAAATCTATTCTTTTCCTGTTTTTACCGTTATTGTCCAAATCATCCATAATTTTCAGAAAGATCATCAGATGGCAACACTTTGCAAAAAATAATAATTAAGAGTTCAATTTAGACCAATCACAGTATTGCATGTATTGTCAGCTGTCAATTACTCGATATTGTGATTGGCTGAATCTTTACTAATATTATGAAGATGAAAGATTTGTATTTTTGTATGTGTGTATGTTTGTAACAAATAAACTCAACGCTACTGGACCGATTTCAAAAGTTCTATCACCATAAGAATGCTACGTTCACCCTGAGTAACATAGGCTACTTTTACCGCGAGAAAGTAAACAATTCCCACGGGAAAACTTATGCAGCGGGCGGGTGACACCGCTGACAGAAACCTAGTCTTACATAAAAGTGTTGCCATTGAGCACTTATCATACCAATTAACTTTTCCTTATTTATCCATACCTAATCCAATAGAATTTTTAACTCACGACTGCCGCTTTGCCATTTTTGTGAGTGTAAACGTACCTACTTACACGCACATTGCGTTAGTGTCCTTGAGTTCAGCATAGTAAACCTATAGGTTACGTACACAATGGCGCGTGTCCATATGCACACCACAAGTATGGGCGAGCAGCAGTCGTGAGATATAACAACTATAGCATTACAATTAGATTATTATTTTGAACTGGATTATTACCACAATTATATTTATTGATACCATGGACCTTAGTTGTGACCATGCCGCATGAAACTGCGTTGAAATATCAAGGTAACAATAAATATAATCGTGGTAATGATCCTGTTCAAAATAATAAATCTAATTGTAATGAACAACCGCGAAAGTCTCAAAACTGTACAATGATAACATAAAACTTTACCGCAGCGTTCAGTCTATAAAGAGCACCGTCTAATAGTGAAGCAGTATACAATAATCACATTTAACTATCTACCATGCTGTAGTTGATAACCACTCAATCAGCGTAGAGCCGGTTCGAATCTCGACCGCAACGTTCCTGTAATAGATTTTATAGTTAAAATAGAAACTTATTAAATTATTCACTCTCTAGGTTTGAGATACTATTTAGGAAGTGACTAGACAGCCATGCACTAGCGGTCGTTTAACCAATATTGATATACAGCCACCAGTCAGTATGTGAAGTTGCACCAACTCAAACACTTAGATTTTTATTTTTTCCTCCATAAATATACAACTTTTTGTAATAAATACTTCTTAATATTTTTTCGTTTACATTTTGATTAATAAATAAACGTTTCTTTATATTATTTTATATCTGTAAAAGGTATAAGGAACAGCCTTCTCCCGTAACCTCACACAGTTGCACAGTCAACGAAACTAAACAACCATCACAACTCACAAGGAAATTCTTTCAATAATTAAAAAAAAAATGTTAATTCCACAAAAATTTTCTGTTTGAGGTGGTTTAGTGGTTATGTGTACGGAGAAGTATTTTTTTTATTTTCCGATTATTAAAGAAAGTGTCATTGACTGAGCGACTCCTATCAGTTTGCGGGAAGCTGTTTCTTACACCCTCTATAATGTGTAAAAAACCATAAAACTCAGATGCAATTGAACAACTTTCTCGAAGGAACATTTTTTAATTTATTTTTTGCAATAAAATCGGTAGGTTATATTAATAGTTTTTTTTTTTTAGTAAACGGAATGGGACTTATTTATTTTAGGCCTTATCTTTTTTCTTCTTGAGACCACCGCACCTTTTGGTCGAGTTCGAAGTTGGACGAATTCGAAGGGGTAATTTTGGAAGAATTTGTCCCTGTTGCGAGTTATTTATTGTTTCATCATTCTCTGTTATTTATTTTCTGATATTTATCTGTTACCTACTTATTTATAGTAACATATTTCTAATTCATTGATTAAGAAGGTCTAAAGATGAAAATTTCGGATAATTGGCAGTAATTTTTCTCAAATTTCAAGTAAAATAACGCAAAGTTTGCCCGCGCAAATAGTACAACATAAGTTAAAATTTTACTTCACTGCGTTATTGATATGAACATGAACGTATATTGAAAAATGTTCTTTCAGTTAAAACAAATAAGGTTCATATTCCTACGTCTGACATTTGTTATACTGCCGCTAATGTGTCTGTATTCACTACGGTAAAATACGTACATTAGAAATCAATCTTTATTTCTTTGTATTAAGAAACAAACTTGCGTAGCTACTGGTGGTTGTATAGCAATATTGGTTGAACGACCACCAGTGGCCGGCTACGGCTAGTGTTTGAAGCTGAACAACCGTTAGTGGCTGTCTAGACACTTCCTACTATTTATTTATGAAGCAATAAAAGAACTAGTTAATGAGAGTCATACGTACTAACCATGCAATTTGGTTATTGTTTCTGTTAAATTAAATCACAATCCAGTTGAGAGGTGCATCTTCAACGGATGGCAGTGATAATTATAAACTAGTATCACTAACGGTTATTTTAACATGAATCGATTCTTTTTCTTTGATAAATAAAAATAAAACATATCTGATTATTCTTATAATATTTATTGATCAATATTGTTACTTTGCCATAGGATTGATTATTCAAGATTTTCTTTGGGATTAGATTGTATGGCATTGATTTCTTTATTGCATCATCCAAATTTTACGGATGTCGCAAAAATCAATTTAAATCCGGAGTACGGGCATAGCTACTCCCACTCAGTGTGCGCCGCTGTCGCAGAGGGCATAATTCAGTATATTGTTTTAATGACAGACTGACCTGATGCTCGCTGATCAAGTAGACGGGCAGCGACTCCGTACAGAACTCGCAAGGAATCACCGGCTGTTCATATGGGTCCGGGTGCGGCAGGGGAGCGCGGGGGACGGGGGAGGGGGAGCGGCGCGGGGAGGCGCTGCCCGGACGGTACTGCGCCAGGTCGGGCCGGCAACCCGTCTGGAAGGAAACGAAACAGGAAACGTTATCCCCATTTACAGACTTGTCAATCTTCATCTATAAACGTGTCCATCCTCTTCTATAAACGTGTCCATCTTCATTTATAAACGTTTCCATCCTCATCTATAAACGTGTACATCCTCTTCTATAAACATGTCCATCCTCATTTATAAACATGTCCATTCTCATCTACAAACATGCCCATCTTCACTTTAAAAACTTATTCATCCTCATCTACACGCTTATTCACCCTCAATCACTATCACACATACCTGATCCTCTAGTGGTATATACCTGATGCTGCACCAGTATGGAGGCAGGCACGGGTATCCCGCAGAACTCACAGGGGAGCTCCACATCGTCAGAATCAGCTCGCATTAAGGTGTCCCGAGCGGGGGAGCGGCGGGGGGAGCAGCGGCGGAGTATATCGCTGAAATAAAATAATGAAGTATATTTTTTTTATAGATATCAGTGTTAATTACATATTCAGTGTTTAATATACATTATGTGCAAAAAAAAAGAAACGAATCCTACAACGCGATATCATAACAATATCGAATGTTCGAGGCCACTGTTTAGGCTGTTAAATAAATGTTTATATCGGGTGTATACATTTTTATCAGTATAAAAATTATAATTAGGTATGTGAAAAAATTGCCCACCCATACAAATGGTGTCAGCGGCTCTAGTTATTTTGTATAAGAAGGCCAATTTTTTTCATATTTCGACTTATGTTTCTTAGGTTGATGAATGTTGTTCAGGTTCATGGTTCACAACCAACAACGAGGTTGTTTCGTCCAAGGTAGGTTCACATTTACACCCTATCGTTTGGTCAATTTTTTTTTACACATGTAGAATGTTAAGAAGTGAAAGTTATGCCCTTCTCATGGTATTTTTCTACTTACATATTATTAGCTGCATTTATATTTGTGCTATTGTAGGGTGCTGTGACCTGCAAAAACCAAAAATCTGTCAGTCTGACATGTTTTAAAATGCAAATAAGTTTTTTAATTTACACACTAAACTCTGACAGCTGGGTTCAAAGATAAAGGCTGGGTTGGCCACAAACCCGGCAAAAAGCCTTATCTAGGATTGGGTTTGGTTACCCTTCTGGGTTGCGGAGGTCAGATGGTAGTCGCTCTGTGTAAAAACCAGTACCCTCGTTCAATTCCCTAGATTAGGTAGCCGACCACGTGAGATACGGGATATGACACTTTTACACATATTTTGCTTATTAGAATCAAGTAGTGGATCTGAAAGGTTTACGAGGAAAGGACACAACGACTTTAGAATTAAGAAAGAAACATCAAAGGATTTCAACAGATGCCAAACCAAATTCAAAAAGAATCAGAGGACTTCATATTATATTAAACTCTTGTGCAATATACGTGTAATAGAAAGGGTATATGCATCGAGAAACGTGTGAATCTACCCATGAAACTGAACAACTTTCCCTAAGGAACATAGGTCGAAAAACTAAAAAAAAAAATTACCTTCCATACAAAATGCATCAGCTGATAGCGCATTTAGTATGGGAAGTCATTTTATTTTATTTCGACGTTTGTTCCTTAGGGAAAGTTGTTCAGTTTCATGAGTTTCATGGGTAGATTCACACGTTTCACGATGCATATACCCTTTATGTTACACCTTAAGTATTGTACAGTTTGTAGAAGGGCAATAAATAATGGAAATCAGCTAAGTTCAGTAGGGCGTAAATCAGCCTTAGCGAAGTAGCTAAATTTTGGAGACTTTTTTGCACCCACAGTGTTATTTTATATTATGAAAAAAAGAAATTATAAATTCGCCTCGCATTTGAACCTGCGACTTTCGGAATGCCGTTCCGTCGCTCTGCCAACTGAGATGCCCCCAAGGCTTTTTTATTTCATTCATTTATAATATGATATTATAATATTTTAGGCGCATGACAAACAGAAAGCGGTGAGGCGGCGGCGAGGCGGAAGAACACCTTTTCTGTATATATATATATATATATATCGCTTCCTATTTGCCATGCGCCATATGAAGTAACTAAAATGTTCTATTTTAAGAGGCTACCCTGAGCCAAGTGGCGGCCTCATCAGTCAAAAAATCATAATCCACTGAAAACACAATCAATCGAAAATCCGGTACGGCGAATTGAAGTTAAAGCAAAGAAGATAATTTAGAACATCATAAACTTGAAATTCATAGTTCCTGGTAGTAACAGAAAGAAAATTTGCGAAAAACGGCCACTTTTAGCACTTTTGCTATCTGTAACTGCTGTAAACACTGAATCATAAGTTTATGATGTTCTAAATTATCTTCTTTGCTTTAACTTCAATTCGCCGTACCGGATTTTCGATTGATTGTGTTTTCAGTGGATTATGATTTTTTGACTGATGAGGCCGCCACTTGGCTCAGGGTAGCCTCTTAAGGTGCTAATAGACGACCGGACCGGACGACCATAGACAACACCGGACTAGCAGTTGGTGTTGCCCGGCCCCTTTGCCAAAAATAACATAAGTTGGCTCGAAAAGTAACATTTTGACTACAAAAACTTAATTTGTAACAGTACTGGTGGTAAATAAAGATTTATTTTTTGTGTACATTTGTTTTATCTCCCTTTTGGTCTCCGACTTATTATTATTATTATGTATTTCACCATTATCTCGGGACTATAGAGTCTCGACATGAGAGGGCCAAAAATAACGTAAAATGTTACTTTTGTAACATTGTGGCAACACTAACCCGTCAATAATAATAATAATGTGCGGCGGATCGGCGTCCACACGTCCGGACCGCACCAATTTGACAGTCCGGTCCGGACGTCTGTTAACACCTCAAGGTAAAGAAAAGACACAACGATAGCGCGATTTAAAACACGTGGCGCCATCTAGCGGAGCAGTTCCTCGAGAGCTAGCTAAGGTTGAAACCATGTTGAAACTAAACAGAGATGGCGCCACTTTTCATAATAAATACCATGAAGAAAATTAACTAGATAAATACATTATATATCCAATTATACATTTAAAATCACTGAGATACTTTTTCTAGTGGCCTTTCTAAACCACCAAAATTTTAATAATTCAATTTAAGTTTTTTATTTTTATAATAGCTGTTTTATCTCACGACTGCTGCTTTCTCATACCTTGTTTTCAAATTAGCATCCGTCACTGTAGACTTTGTGGTCATACAAACTAATACACTAGTTTTTGTTTCATTCAAAAATCCTCTGTAGTTATGATTTTTTACAGCCATTTGAATTTCGTCTTAGTATCGCGGCCCGCTAATGAAGTAAGCCTATGACTGAGAAACAGCGTACGCGCGTGACGTCATTAGCCGCCAGCCCGGTACAAGCGTGTGGACGAGCCGGTCACTTGCGGCCGTTAAACTTCTACAACATGTAAAATAAAGGGTATATACATCGTGAAATGTGTGGATCTACCCATGAAACTGAAAAACTTTTCCTAAGGAATGATCGAAATAAGAAAAAGAAAATTTGACTTCCCATACTAAATGCGCTATCAGCTGATGCATTTTGTATGGATGGTCAAATTTTTATTTTCTGTTTTCGACCTATGTTCCTAAGGAAAAGTTGTTCAGTTACATCGGTAGAATCATACGTTTCACGATACATATACCCTTTCTGTTACACGTTGTAAAGGGTCTTTCAACAAGGACGGGTCGATGTTAAAATTGAATAAAACAAGCTGTGTGTGAGATATTTACAAAATTCTTTTTTTATTTGAAAGGCCCAATCATGCCATTTTGTTTGGTATATAACAATATAACGAAATTAGCCGTGTTTTTTTACAGGGGCATGAATATTAGGGACCTTATTTCAATCACTGCAAAAATATCGCAAATGTTATAAAAACCGATTTTGCAATTTTGCTCCGCCAGACTCTGTCTGGTCTAAATTACTTGCGTCTTAAGTCTACAGGTCAGGTTGATATCAACCAATGACATTTCAAAGCTCTCAAATCTCAGAACTTTATGGAATCGACTAAATTTGGCCGAAATCGTTGAATATTCGGGTTTTCGGGCCTCTCGTATCCATGCTACTGTGTGAAACCCTTGCATATTGCTAAACAATACCATTGGCATATTAAGGTCTTTGAAATAAAAAAAGGATTTTGTCAATACCTCACACGCAGGTTGTTTTATTCCATTTCAACATCGACCCGCTCTATTTGAAAGACCCTTTATATCTCGGTAACTGACTGTTGTAACTAACTGTTGAGCTAGAAACAAAAGAAAGTTGTATTTTAGACCCCCTTTACCTCGTTCAATCCTCGCCTGAGTTCCTGCAGCGAGGATTTGATCTGGCTGAATCGGTCGTCCACTCGACCATTATTATTTTCTACTACATCTTTCCTCAGCTGCAGTTCTTTGAACCTGTAACGAAAATACAAGATAAATGAACACAAGTATGAGAGATAGAATGAAGTAAGTAACCATCCGTGCGTAAACACATCAGGGTTTAGGAGTTAAATGTTGAAGCCAGTTGGCCAAGTGATGATGGATGGGAAAATGGTAGAATCCCGCCTGCTCGGGCAACGCTGCGAAAACTTCGATACCACCATATTCCTCCGTGATACCACGTACCAAAACTTGTGTTTCTTAATGTGGCGCCATCTATCGACCACAAGGGCTAGCGTGCGCGCCTAGACCATCCTAGACATAAGTTTTACTCCACAATGAAAAAATTATGACCTACAAAAAGTAGTGATATCCCACCAAAATATAAATGTGAAAGTGGAAGCCAAGTTCGGTGCAGTGGTAGTGTTGGTGCGTGGTTTGCACAAAAAGTTGTGAGATCTAAAGGGAGCCAAGTCTAGGGTTTATTATAGTAATTCTTAGCTCTTCAATAAGGTTCATTTCATGTGACTTGGCCGTTGTAGAGTGGCGTTGTAGGTAGCAAGTCGAATTATTTTCTATGCAATGTTGTCTGTCTGTCTGTATATAATATAGCTATACCTGTCCATAAACTCCTGCGGTGTCATGGGCTTGACGTCCCGGAACTCCTGTCTCCTGTCCTCCAGCTCGGGGTCCCTGGAGGGCGAAGGTCTCTGGTTGGCGGCTGCTGCGTTGCGGCGTCGGTCCACCTCTAGATGCTCATTGGCTTCGTTACTCGATGAGCCGAGGACGTTGCCTGCAACATTTTTTTTAGTATAGCGATGCGTGCTAAAACGATCGGCCGATCTCTTATGACTTGTTAAAACCGATCGTTCGTTTTATAGTATCGACGTTAACGCCATTTGCAATAAAGTACGCGACAGCTCAGTGAATTAGAGTTCCTCCTGTCTCTCCCAGCCCCGGCACTCTGTCCTAATCCCAACGGTCCCCACGTAAGTCCCTCCCGTCCCTCCCGTCTTCCCTTCTATCCCTCCGCTCCCCCTCGTCCATACTGTGTCATCAGGTTCTCTAAAACGGCCGTATGGCGAACTAAGCACAGCAAAGGTTAATATTTCACGACACTATTGCAATATCTCACCAATGGGCACGCAAGTACGATCCATCCACACTCGTCCTTGCAGCCTATTTTTATAATCTGTATTCTCCACTTCTCTGTTGTGTAGAGCGTCCATCTTGCGTAGTTTATCCAACTTAGCGGCCGCACTGAGC
The DNA here is from genome assembly GCA_029255725.1 of Scrobipalpa atriplicella. NCBI lineage: Eukaryota > Metazoa > Arthropoda > Insecta > Lepidoptera > Gelechiidae > Scrobipalpa > Scrobipalpa atriplicella. The sequence continues at coordinate 8,852 of JARACY010004107.1, read as the reverse complement.
ACCGGTGGTAAACCTGAGGGGTGAGGATACAGCTGTCATATAGTACTGTTTTATATGGGGTGTATTGATGAAAAGGTTGGTTATTAAAAAGGTAGAGTAAGCTAAATTTTGGAACTACTTATGATTGGAAACGAAAATTAAATTAATTTATGAGCGATTATTTTTATTTTGACCGATGGTATGTATGTTGTGGTCAATAGATTTATTACAAGTTAATTTTGTAGTAGGGTTGATTTAGGTGTTTACGGGGTTACAGAGCCCGGATGGTGTAGTACAGCCCGGATGGTGTAGTGGATAGGGCCGCGGCCTTCTGTGCAGGAGGTCGTGGTTTCCAATGTGTTTTCGGTTTTCGAATTTCATATGTACGTTTATGCGGCGCTTTTACGGTGAAGGAAAACATCGTGAGGAAACCTGCACACACCTACGAAGAAATTCAAAGGTTGTGTAACCTAATCTAGGATTGGGTCTGGTTTCCCTTCTGGGTTGCAGAGGTCAGATGGCAGTCGCTCTGTGTAAAAACCAGTACCCTCGTTCAATCCCCTAGATTAGGTAGCCGACCCCGTGAGATACGGGAAAAAGGCTAGGGATATGATGGTTGATTTAGGTGTTTGGTAGGTTTGATGTGATTTTTGACTGGTAATGCATACCGTAAGGATTTTGTTCTTTTCATTATACAACATGTAACATAAAGGGTATATGCATCGTGCAATGTGTGAATCTACCCATGATACTGAACAACTTTCCCTAAGGAACATAGGTCGAAAAAATTAAAATATATTTGACTTCTCATACTAAATACGCTATCAGCTGACGCATTTTGTATGGAAGGTCAAATTATTTTTTTTCCTTTTTTTAACCTATGTTCCTTAGGGAAAGTTGTTCAGTTTCAAGGGTAGATTCATACATTTCTCGATGCATATACCCTTTCTGTTACACCCTGTATACACGAACATTGGCAGGCGTCTATTGAGTTGTTGTTATTTTTCTTATATTATAACAAGTTCTCGACATACCATGTGCCAAGTTGTATGCGTTCTGTTCCTGTCTGGTGGCCTCCTCCTGCTGGCTCCGCTGCAAGGCGCTGAGGTACGCGTTATCTCGTTTAGGGTCCCTGGTAGGAGGCTCTCGAGTCGGTGGTTTGGGTGCCGGGCGCTTCTTTACTGCACCACGTGACAGTGGTCTTTAGAAAAAAAATATATAACTAAGTAAAGGACCAAAAACAATGTACATCGGCTAATTTTGGCTTAATAGAATATCATCTCTGTATGCATGAGCCCCGTATTGTAGATTGATCTATTTAATCCACTGAGCTAATGTATGGAGCAGACACCTTTCAAGCACTTAATGTCCCATTTAATATGTGTGCATGCACTCATATTCATACTAGTGGTCTGACTCGACTTTTTTATAAAAAAGAGTTAAGTTAGAAACATGTCGCACTGGGTATTAATATAAAAAGAATAAGTTTTCATAAGTAATTACGTCAATATAAACCCTTTTAAAATTAAATACGGTCGAAATTCGTGCGGACGCCTTATTGAGTTTTGGGGACATGTCGTATGTTCGTGATGGCTGTTCCATATACGCTAGTATAATAGTAGTTCAGTAATTTAATCAGGTAAAAAAAAGTATAACATAGGTATGCATTTTAAGAAAGGAATTGATAATAGCGACCGTTGTATACCTGCCCATTATTTTCTTAGTAATAGAATGTGAGCAATGAAGAAGAGACAAACAAATTCCTCAATCACTTTCATTAGTTGCATAAGTTATATTCCCGTGTGATAAACAATGCCCTAAAGAGCATAGTTACTTCCTTGTCTGCTTATCAATGGGAGTTTTATGCACGATACTTGTGAGTTCCTACAGAGGGCGCTGAAACTGGCTAAAAAAACGTTTCTTTGCACGGAAAAGTATATTGACTATTTATATCGTTTCTAATTTTGTGAAATCAATCTTTTTACATATCCGAAAGCTGTATTTTACTTATGTGTAGTTAATTTTTCAATAAAGCAGCAATAGCCTTCTAAAGTCTAAACTATAAATTTTACACTAAAACTTATTTGTCACATTGCGTGAAACAACAACGTCAAAACAACAATATATACATGCGTTATACGACCTGTCAAAATGATAGGCGCGCACAACGCTATCTATTTTTAAACTGAGAATTTTCTCCGGAACGAGCAAATTAAAAACCCCCATTATTTTAATTATTCTATTATGTAGGTACTTCGCATAATAGAATAATGTTTGGCCAATACATTTTAATTTATCTTTTGTCGCCAACGACTAACGAATACTACAATTATGTACTAAAAATTATACGTCATTATTCAATAATCAATAGATAATGCATGCTTCAACTGCTTCAACTATCTTATCGAACAAGTAAGAATACTTACTCCTTATCAACCTTATTAGCCGCCATCACGTTCGTATTAATCTGTGGCTTATCATTCGTCCTTTTCGGCGCTTTGTTTATCCCGTTGTACATATTCTGCACACTCGGGGGTCTGCTAACACTGGTCGAAGGAGCTTCAAACCCATTCCCAATGTTTGACGTTGATGTCGAAGGACCATTGTTGCTTGACCCCAGGTACCGGATATCTGTTCTAGGTCGGTCTTGAAGAATATTCGTGTTTTTGGTGAAATTGGCGGGTGGTTGGTAGATACCGTTGCTAGTGGAAGGTTGCGGAAGATTGAACGGTTGGGGAATATTGGTAGGTTTGGGCACGTTAGTAGGTTTTGGTAGGTTTGTGGCTTTTGGTAAATTGGGAATTTTTGGTGGTTCTTTCTTCGGTTGCGGTACTGGGTCTGTAAAGTAAGACGAGAAGAATTTTATTACTTTGGTTTTAACATTGAAATAACTTGTGGGCGGATATTTTATAATTAGAAGCGATCACTATGAAATCGCTATATGATTTAAAAGTATTATCCATACGTTTGTAAAATACGCATTTTAGTAAAGATGCAACTGCAAGAACTACGCTAACTGAATATGCGTGCATTACCAAGTTATCGAACTATAAAGTACGTTAATCTTGCACTTGTACACTAGTAGAAGGAGAGGGCAGTGACCTTATATCGCAATAAATATAAGATATTAGATTATTAATAATTGTTTAAGACTTTCACGCTTTGTACACATTATAACATGCTCTCTGGATGCGGCAGCCTTCACCTCGCCGCTCCAGACACCCCGCGACCACGGTCGTTGCAACACGCCGAAACTTCGGGTAAACACAGGTATTTATCGTTTTATAAATGCCTATTAATCCTATAAAACCGTTATTTAACAGTTATACGTATAATACATACACACATACATAAAATCACGCTTTTATCCCTAATGGGCTAGGCATAGCAAAAACGACCTAAATATAGGTCATTCCGCCACGTCTGACAAGTTTTGAGGGTTATTACAGATGTTGATTATGTATATTACTATAGTGACGGGTTGTCAGCTCATCGCCTAAATTGTAATACACTGAAACCCTCGATTCCCTTAGCTGACTTTTATAGCATGCCCGGGAGGAGATGCAGCTGGCGCATTCTATGTTTTTCTATCACTCCCAGTCCAGCATGGAAGAAATAATATTAGATTATTATTAACATTGTGGAGTCGTAAACTCATCACTGTAATGGCGATAACAAAGTTATCACTAAGTTAGGTCAAATAGGTGTTATGGTTTTTACCGCCATCCAGCCGTAAAAATCCATGGATACTTCAACACACCCCATTTTTGCACTCCTCGCACTGCTCGATAGCTCTCGTGCGCAGGCAGCTCGCGCCGAGGCAGGTCCAGCTCGCAGTATCTAAGGAACTGTCTCTATGAACGTATATTACCGTCATCTAGTCTCAGGAAGCCGTGGTTGGAGTCCAGGTGCAGCTGGCGGTACTTCAACATGACCCATTCTTTGCACTCCTCGCACTGCTCAATAGCTCTCGTGCGCAGGCAGCTCGCGCCGGGGCAGGTCCAGCTCGCAGTATCTAAGGAACTGTCTCTATGAACGTATATTACCGTCATCTAGTCTCAGGAAGCCGTGGTTGGAGCCCAGGTGCAGCTGGCGGTACTTCAACATGACCCATTCTTTGCATTCCTCGCACTGCTCGATAGCTCTCGTGCGCAGGCAGCTCGCGCCGGGGCAGGTCCAGCTCGCAGTATCTAAGGAACTGTCTCTATGAACGTATATTACCGTCATCTAGTCTCAGGAAGCCGTGGTTGGAGTCCAGGTGCAGCTGGCGGTACTTCAACATGACCCATTCTTTGCACTCCTCGCACTGCTCAATAGCTCTCGTGCGCAGGCAGCTCGCGCCGGGGCAGGTCCAGCTCGCAGTATCTAAGGAACTGTCTCTATGAACGTATATTACCGTCATCTAGTCTCAGGAAGCCGTGGTTGGAGCCCAGGTGCAGCTGGCGGTACTTCAACATGACCCATTCTTTGCATTCCTCGCACTGCTCGATAGCTCTCGTGCGCAGGCAGCTCGCGCCGGGGCAGGTCCAGCTCGCAGTATCTAAGGAACTGTCTCTATGAACGTATATTACCGTCATCTAGTCTCAGGAAGCCGTGGTTGGAGTCCAGGTGCAGCTGGCGGTACTTCAACATGACCCATTCTTTGCACTCCTCGCACTGCTCAATAGCTCTCGTGCGCAGGCAGCTCGCGCCGGGGCAGGTCCAGCTCGCAGTATCTAAGGAACTGTCTCTATGAACGTATATTACCGTCATCTAGTCTCAGGAAGCCGTGGTTGGAGCCCAGGTGCAGCTGGCGGTACTTCAACATGACCCATTCTTTGCATTCCTCGCACTGCTCGATAGCTCTCGTGCGCAGGCAGCTCGCGCCGGGGCAGGTCCAGCTCGCAGTATCTAAGGAACTGTCTCTATGAACGTATATTACCGTCATCTAGTCTCAGGAAGCCGTGGTTGGAGTCCAGGTGCAGCTGGCGGTACTTCAACATGACCCATTCTTTGCACTCCTCGCACTGCTCAATAGCTCTCGTGCGCAGGCAGCTCGCGCCGGGGCAGGTCCAGCTCGCAGTATCTAAGGAACTGTCTCTATGAACGTATATTACCGTCATCTAGTCTCAGGAAGCCGTGGTTGGAGTCCAGGTGCAGCTGGCGGTACTTCAACATGACCCATTCCTTGCACTCCTCGCACTGCTCGGTGCGGACGCCGCAATAGCTCTCGTGCGCGGGCAGCTCGCGGCGGGGCAGGTCCAGCTCGCAGTATCTTAGGAATAAAGATAAAGAACAGTTACTAACTCTTCTGCCAGACCAGACAGAAGCTGGCAACGAAGAAAATAGCGAGATGAGTTAAAGGCATTCCTTCTACGTGCTTCTACAAGTTCTGGAAGTCTTTTGCACTGCAGTGGGGTGGGATACTAACTGACTGACTGGATAACTGGAGCTACTTGATTCGAATCCGACAGGAGATACAAATCACTTTGTAAGATTCTCATTTTGGATAGAACAACTGTATGATTTTTTGGCCATATTATGCTTTGTAGAGCATGTTATGTCGTCCGTTGGTTCCTGTAATTGTTACTGTCAGAAATAGACTGCAGTCACAGATTACTTATGAGCGCGGCGTCAAAGGACAATTAAGTTTTAATTTTACCTGCAAGACTTAATGGTGTGTCCACAGGAATCCCTGATGTGGTCTTCCAAGTCTGTCCCGCACACTTTCTCCCCACATTGCTTGCATGGCACTGAAAAATACTTATTCTAAATTACAAATGTAGAGAAACCAAAAATTTCACGCGGGCGGTATAAGCCCGAGCACATAAAGAAACGATCTCTCTCTATCTAATAAAGAGTAAGCGAGAACGCATTCAAACGGCCGCCATTTACAGATCGTTTCTTTATGTGCGCGGGTTATATTAGTTTCGAACCCACGACCTCAGCAATCCGTGCCAGCTATGATATGTGCAAACCACCACCCCTGCAAATTTTCTGGTCTCCATTAAAGTTGGGCAGCAGGTCGAGTTACCACTTTAATGAAGGAATTTATAGGTACTGGCTATACAGTATAACCAGGTAGATATAACCAGTATATATTGGTCGGTTAAATGAATAACTCGACCTGCTGCCCACGTAGGTATTCTAAAAGATATTAAAAAAAAAATAACTTACCTACCTTTGCGTGATATATTATTCGAAAAAATTTGTGCCTACTAAGTAGGAGTGGACCTTGTCACATTGAACAAAGTCTCATTCATGTTTATTTATTATCAACAAGCTTGATTCTAGGAAAAAAGTCATGTTATCATAAAATATGTAAGCATGGCATAGCATTTCATACACATACATACTTTAAATTTCAATAATTGTAGTTGTAATATTTGTTCTTGATTGAAGAGCATAAATAGAATCAATTCATCTTTGCACTCTTGTAACAGAAGTACTTACTTATTCATGAAACAGAAGATAAGTTTGTATGTATATTGTAGATATAAAGACTGACTCTGCAAATGTTTAAAACTAGTTTTAATAACAGAAAAATCTTTGTGGTTTAGTAATGCAGACTTCTATTAATTTAAAAGAAATAGTGCTCCATTCAATATTAAAAACCTGCCTATCTATCTAGACATAAAATAATATTATGACTAGAATCTATAGTCATTATCATTAGATTGACTAGATACATAAGAAATATTCATAAATCAGTGATTGTAATTTGAGGTTTTCTGTTTTTGGTCTGAGTTCGGATTTCTTTATTTATGCTTAGATGACAATTAACTGCAAGACAAGATTTTTTTAATGATTTTTCTAGGTAAATACAGTCTATACCAACCACTTGTTATTCAATCAATACTAAGTAGTATGTTTACTTTTGAACTACTATTAAACCCAGTGTTTACCTACACTTTGAAGCAGGAACTCCAAGTGGGTATAAAGAACTGTTGTGTTATATGTGATATGAGTGGGAAGTGTGAATAATAAAATGGGTTACGCAAACAAAAATGTTTATGAATTTGGATTTCTCTATAAACATCATTTTATAAGTAGGTAGTTCTAGATGTATTTATAACACAGGCATCATAATGCACAATTTTAAAGATAATTTTATAAGTTGAGTTAGAATTTAAACATTATCATATCATAGAATGATAGCCAAGCAGGATATTGCTGAAGAGGTTGTATTTATTAATGACTAACTTTCTGTCAGCGATGTCACCCACTGTTTTCCTAGAATCAAGCTTGTTGATAATAAATAAACATGAATGAGACTTTGTTCAATGTGACAAGGTCCACTCCTACTTAGTAGGCACAAATTTTTTCGAATAATATATCACGCAAAGGTAGGTAAGTTATTTTTTTTTTAATATCTTTTAGAATACCTACGTGGGCAGCAGGTCGAGTTATTCATTTAACCGACCAATATATACTGGTTATATCTACCTGGTTATACTGTATAGCCAGTACCTATAAATTCCTTCATTAAAGTGGTAACTCGACCTGCTGCCCAACTTTAATGGAGACCAGAAAATTTGCAGGGGTGGTGGTTTGCACATATCATAGCTGGCACGGATTGCTGAGGTCGTGGGTTCGAAACTAATATAACCCGCGCACATAAAGAAACGATCTGTAAATGGCGGCCGTTTGAATGCGTTCTCGCTTACTCTTTATTAGATAGAGAGAGATCGTTTCTTTATGTGCTCGGGCTTATACCGCCCGCGTGAAATTTTTGGTTTCTCTACATTTGTAATTTAGAATAAGTATTTTTCAGTGCCATGCAAGCAATGTGGGGAGAAAGTGTGCGGGACAGACTTGGAAGACCACATCAGGGATTCCTGTGGACACACCATTAAGTCTTGCAGGTAAAATTAAAACTTAATTGTCCTTTGACGCCGCGCTCATAAGTAATCTGTGACTGCAGTCTATTTCTGACAGTAACAATTACAGGAACCAACGGACGACATAACATGCTCTACAAAGCATAATATGGCCAAAAAATCATACAGTTGTTCTATCCAAAATGAGAATCTTACAAAGTGATTTGTATCTCCTGTCGGATTCGAATCAAGTAGCTCCAGTTATCCAGTCAGTCAGTTAGTATCCCACCCCACTGCAGTGCAAAAGACTTCCAGAACTTGTAGAAGCACGTAGAAGGAATGCCTTTAACTCATCTCGCTATTTTCTTCGTTGCCAGCTTCTGTCTGGTCTGGCAGAAGAGTTAGTAACTGTTCTTTATCTTTATTCCTAAGATACTGCGAGCTGGACCTGCCCCGCCGCGAGCTGCCCGCGCACGAGAGCTATTGCGGCGTCCGCACCGAGCAGTGCGAGGAGTGCAAGGAATGGGTCATGTTGAAGTACCGCCAGCTGCACCTGGACTCCAACCACGGCTTCCTGAGACTAGATGACGGTAATATACGTTCATAGAGACAGTTCCTTAGATACTGCGAGCTGGACCTGCCCCGGCGCGAGCTGCCTGCGCACGAGAGCTATTGAGCAGTGCGAGGAGTGCAAAGAATGGGTCATGTTGAAGTACCGCCAGCTGCACCTGGACTCCAACCACGGCTTCCTGAGACTAGATGACGGTAATATACGTTCATAGAGACAGTTCCTTAGATACTGCGAGCTGGACCTGCCCCGGCGCGAGCTGCCTGCGCACGAGAGCTATCGAGCAGTGCGAGGAATGCAAAGAATGGGTCATGTTGAAGTACCGCCAGCTGCACCTGGGCTCCAACCACGGCTTCCTGAGACTAGATGACGGTAATATACGTTCATAGAGACAGTTCCTTAGATACTGCGAGCTACTTGATTCGAATCCGACAGGAGATACAAATCACTTTGTAAGATTCTCATTTTGGATAGAACAACTGTATGATTTTTTGGCCATATTATGC
>JARACY010004106.1:0-28775 GCA_029255725.1 Scrobipalpa atriplicella | reverse complement strand
AAAAATTTTAAAATAAGGGAAAGCACAATAATTTACAGATAAAACATTTACAGATAAAACAAAATGTGTAAACTGTTTTTTACCTTTCTTATATTTGTAAGTATCAAAAACTATAAATTCTATCAAAGAAATTGCCTCCACTCACATCATAAAAGTACAACATAAAATTGCGTTGTTCTGAAAATTTCAAATTAAGATTAGCAATCTTCCGTTTACACTTTTACAGCTAACCCTACATTTAAAAATGATTGAATTATCTACATTACGATCACTTTGATCATCTTAAATTAAGAGTCAGATCACAACGGGAAGCGACGCGACGCAACGCGGCACGCACTTTTCAAGAACGTGATAGGTGATAATGAGGGCAATTTTTTTTATTCAGCGTTGCAAATGATACGAATTTTAACTATAAAAGTCCATACCATTTTCTATCATGAAAGAACAGAAAGGTACGGCAATAATTTTAGTTGAGATTTAGTAAAGTCGTGTTCTTAATGAATTAATTAATTGCCCTCAATAAAGAACTTTTTATTTACCATGCAAAAAGATACCTACAGTCGTACAAGGATCTTTTGGCGCGTGGGTGACATTGACAGCACAGATTACCTAGTATACATAACCTAACGGACATGTATACTAGGTAATCTGTGCTGTCAATGTCACCCACGCGCCAAAAGATCCTTGTACGACTGTAATAATTTTATTGACTGATCATGAACAGAACTCGAATATCCCTCGCGGCGTCATATTCGCCTGTCACTTCGTTTACAATGAGAAAAGATGCACGATCTTCTAGCAGCTTCGCGTCGCGTCGCTTCCCAGTGTGAACTAACCCTAAAGTATATAGAGTGCCATAAATACCTAAAAAAGAATCATTTTAAAAACGGAACCATTGTTTCGTTGTTTTTCGCAAATATCTGCCGCGGTTCATACAACTTTGTTTCATACTAAAGTAAACGAGTTCAAACCAATTTAAATAAGATTTATGGTAAAATCTTTAAAAAAACAATTCCAACTATTTTAGTGTCGATTTGATTAATTAATGAACGTTTTGAATTCATCTAATTTAACCAAAACTAAAACCTTTTGGATGAAGTTAGCAATTAAAATTTGTTGTATTTATTTGTTTATGTAAATTTTTTATTGATATCAGTTAAAAGGTACCTAAATAAAATCATCTTATCTATGAGGACATACATTTTTTATGACAATGGGCCCGATTCGTAACCATCACGACTTAACTAAATCTAAAATTATTGCCATCCCGTTCTGTTCTCTCATGATATAAAGTGACAGGTGTGGACTTATATTAGTTAAGTCGCGTATTTTGCAACCACGAATTGCTACCAGAGTCTCTGAGTGATAAATACCTACTAATGAAAAGCTTAGTTCTATTTTTATTTTAAGTGGGAATAGTAAAATATGAGTTAATTGTAATGAATGATTTAATTAAAAGTGAAAACTTCAGATATAGGCTAAGTAAGATAAGATAAGATAAAATAAGAAAACTTCATAAACAAAACTGTAGAAGAAAAATAATAAAAAAGACAGGTACAATCAGAATTAATGCTGATAATGAGTTTTGTTTAGGTGATTTCACGTAACTGATGATGTAGAGTTCAAGAGTCGTTCGTCATCTCGCACGGCTATTAACTTGCACGAACTTTTATTACCGTGCGAGTTGACGAAAACCAATTTTATTAATTTTACTCTTCGTCATCTCGCACGGTTATAAAAAACTGAGGTACTTTTGTACAGTCAGATGCAAAAATCTTATTTAAAATAATAATATTTTCTTAATAATATTGAGTTCAAAAGGTTATGCATCTAACTGTACCTACTTTGTATGACCGTGCACGTGAAAGTTGACGAATGGTAAAATAAATAATTAAAGTGTCACCATCTCGCACGGTACGTTAATTGCCATGCGAGTTTATTCCCGTGCGAGTTGACGAACGACTTAAGTTCAAAATTAAATGTGTTTTTTGTCATACCTTTAACACAAACTTTGAAATTAATGAATTTTATCATTATATCTTTCAAGAACCATAAATACTGCCTTAATTACCTTGCCTAAATTAAACTTAATTATAAACTATCATATCGAGAACAGTATGTGCTAAGAAAATCCGTTACCTCAGTGAGAAAAACCCGCGATTAAAACAAATAAGATTTGGTTATCTATTATCATGAGTGCAATGTGAAAATAATGTCACCTTTACTGTAATATTGCGAAGTGTCCTAGTTATCATAATTCCTGAGCAAACAATTTATGTTAGTGCAATTATAGACTAAACAAATATTTCCCTTATGCCTAACATTAAGTGCGTTTTCATAGATGCGCGTGCGCTCGTGATATACAGTGATTTGATTGTAATATTTACAAAAGACTGAAGAGAGAACGCAAGCTGTGATAATATTTCAAAATGGCCGTGGAAAAATCCAATGGGAGACCTCCTGTGAGCCGGACGAGGGTTGTTTTGTCGCAGGTAAGCGTGTGTATCATGAAATTAATGGTGGAGGTGGTGGTGTAGTGGTAAGGGCCTGTGCATGAGGCCGTGGACGTCGTGGTTTCGAATTCCGCCACGTACCAATGTATTTTTAGGTTAACGAATTTCATACGAGTATGTACGTTTATTTCGCGCTTTTACGGTGAAGGAAACATCGTGAGGAAACTGCAAAAATTTCGAACAAAGGAGCGAAGAAATTCAACCAATCCGTACTGGACCCACGTGGCTTACTAACGCCAAATCGCCCTATTCCAAGATAGGCGCGTGCCCCTTGGTGGGGCCGAATATGAGCTGATGATGATAATGATGTGGAAAATCAATAAAAAAATTGCAATGATTATGTGGAAACTCACTATAATAATTGCATCGACCCATCTCAAACTCTTTGTTTAAATATTATATTTAAATATTTTAAAAATAATTTTAAACTATAATTTTGTTGATTACTAGATTTATTACTTTCCTTTCGTTGATTGCAGTATTATCCGGCGGCAGACTTGACACTTAAAAAAAAAAAATATCCACGTTCATAAATTCAAACTAGCCGTAATTTTACGGCCATAAAGTGTCATTTGATTTACGACAAAATAGTAAAATCTATTTTTATAATAAAATAGCTAACATTGTAATTTTCCATGAGTTTTTGGGAAAACAATTTTATTGCCTAGTTATACGATTGTTGCCTTGATACTTACCAGTTTCGTGACATAATTTATTGCTCTTTAATAACTTTGTTTCTATTAATTGATATGTTTTAAGCAGTAAGAGTTTACTTTTATAACTGATGTAAATATCCGGGTTTTAAAAGAATGTGACCTCTTTGAATAATTAGAAATTTGAATGAATATATTGAAATGTTGGAATTAATTTTATACTAATACAATATTACAATTAAAAAAATGCTGACACAATTACACACTTCACTTAAAATATGTCAAATAAGTACAGAACAATCACTCTGCAACGATGCAACTAGGTACAGTCTGCAAAGACAAAGAAACAAAAATAAATCTTACCGCGGGGAAATACATTCTACAGCATCTAATATATCGCGTGCCTATTTACACCGAGAAGCGACGCGACACGGCGCGGCGCACATTTTTCAAGAGCGTGTTTCAATAAAGAACCTAATTTACCTAGGTACTACGCAAAAAAAGACATTTCATTGACAGAACTCGAAAATTTTGCGCGGCCACGCAGGGCGCAGGTGGTGCAGCCTGTCACTTCTTGGTAAAACGAGATTACAGTGCCACCGAGATATTTTGTTCAGCTGTCACGTGGCCACTACTAGCTGTCATTGTTTCAATCACTGTCAGTGTAACCTACCCAAATTTTAGTTCCTAATATGCACTTGTCCTGAACAGATAAGTCGGTGGCACTGTAATCTTCAAGCAGATTCAGCGTCGCGTCGCTTCAGTAAGCAAAGATATAAATTTTTCCGTATTTTATTTTTGTGAAAGTTGTTCAAATTCGTTGTCTGAGCATACCCTATCAGTTTACGTACTGATTTAAAATAGCCCTGTACTATAATTGTTATTGCAAGATCTAAGTAATAATCACATAATCTTACTCAAATACCATTGAAATACAGATAACTTGCGTTACAATAATATTTGCTCCGGTTAAAGACATCACTGATATCACACAATTAGTTTGCTTGTGCAGTATTGACACACGAGTCAATAACCGCACAGAAAAAAATCTCTCATAGTATGGAGTCCATACGGCTATATTTCTTATGATTGACTTATTGTAAAGTTCATCCTATCATTAAAAAAAATACGACTAGCAACTTAAAAAAAATAAAGCATCTCAAATATCAAAGGTATATCACGCATAACTTAAATTATCATTCTTGAGGATCCCACGCACGATGTAAGGTTGGTTCAATTAAATTGGCACAAACTTAGACGTCAATTCACTTGAGACTTAAGGTTTCTGAAATAATCAATCCCAAAAATGTGTTTTAGGTATGGGTATCATGATTATTGCAATACAATAAATCGAATTCAGCACTCATTCGTCCGCGAAATTAGGTATCGCACCCAGTCTAGCATGGAAGATTTAACGTGCAAACTGTTTTAAAAGTCGTGTTGTGATAAATTAGTCCCAGGTCCCAGAATATTGCGCCCATACCTACTTACAAGCTTTTGTTCGAGTGATTGAAGCCTGAAATATGTAATGTAATGTATATTCAAATTTCAGCCAATTTAACTGAAACCACTTTTTCATTCTTCGTGGTTCGAGGTTTGTGTCCGGATCGGCGTACTTTCATGCTTTCACCGTTAGTACTATTCAAATTCAAAGTATAAATTAAGGTAAGTTGTTATTATTTGAAAATAAAACAAAACTATCTTTTGTAAGCTCTAGAATGTCTGGGTATTATGTTATGAGATGAGGTGAGAATTATATTTCAATAAAAGATATTATCACAACACGACTTTTAAAACAGTTTCCTTCATACATGGCATTGTCCAACTCTTTGTAGATTAAAATCTTCCATGGTAGACTGGGTGACATATAAAAACATAGAATGTTCCAGTTGCTTCTTATTCCAGGCATACTGTAGAGATCACCAGAATTAGTTGAGGGTTACAAAATATTCAATGTAAGTATTAGGCGAAAGGCTGACAACCTGTCACTAAAGCAATGCTCAGTTCGTTTCTTTTTTCTAAAATGACCCTCAAAACTTTCATGGTGTAAACACCATATTATAAGTTATAAAGTCTAAGGTCATTGACGTTCTGCCTATCCCATAAGGTAGTCATGAAATGGTCATATGTATAAATGTATGCAATATTTCTTATATCCTACTTGTAATCTGCAGGTCCTGGCATGCCTGGCGCTGGACTTTCTGCTAGTAGGACTGGGTATGTCCATCAGCTTCGTGACAATGGTGCTGCCAGAGGTGCTGGATGCTAAAGAGGGACTGTCCATCACCAAAAAACAAGCATCCTGGTTCGGTGAGTGCCGCTGTCATAGTTTAATTTTGAAGTCGCTTAAATATCATGCCTTAAATAAGGCAAAAGTAATATTATTCCTACCCAACCATTAGGGTAGCAACACTTCTGCATAACAAAAATATGTATGAAATAATAAAAGTATGACTTCAACACGCTCTTGCATATTTTTTGTTACAATCACTGATATGTAATGTATGTTCAGAAAGGCAAATAATAATGGATCCGAAATATTTCTTATAACTTATTTTCCTTCCGTGTTTCTGACCGTGAAATCCGAAATACAGTCCGAATCCGACACACATTACGCACCAGTGGTTCAAGTAATATGATGTGATGTGATTTTGAGAACTCTAACAAGGTTGTAGAACTTGCAGTAAGTTGAAATACAACCTCTGCAGGCAAGGAGGTGTCATGTTGCTTCCGGTAACTGAAACCGTACGTTGCCTCTCTGCTTGTCACGGTCGATATCGACTATAATATCTAGTACAGTAAGGGCTGCCGTCTCCAAAAATCCTAGAAGGAATGACTTTTGAAAGGCCAGTGCGTAGCCGCAAACAGGTCGCTCCATACGAACATCATCGTCATTACCAGCCTGTGTCAGTCGAATGCTGGAGAAAGGCCTCCCATGGCACGCCACTACTGACCTCAGTCTCCAGCCGTTTTTATCCAATCCTTGCCCGCTGCCTTTCGAAAATCATCACCCATCCCATGCGAACACCGCGTACCAACACCGGGTAGCTTCTTCTTCTTCCTCTTCTTCTTCTTGCGGATTTATTTACATTTATTGTACACAGATATATACAAAGGACAAAATACATAGGAAACAGAGACACAACAGGCACTGCTTATCTCTAAAAAGAAATTTCTTGAAATGGCAAGAAACGATACGCGAATAAGACATGTACAATATTATTTATTTTACTTAATCAAAACATTAAATAGAATAAGTATAATCAGAGTCTAAGGATAAAAACTTAAACTATTTACATGTGATTAATACAATATTTGCGGTGCCTCTCTATCTAGAAATGTCATTCCAGTACAAAATTACCTGTCAAATCCGCACTTAATATTGCTCTCAATCTTGAGATCGCTTTATAAATACAAGCCTAGGTATGGTGGCAACCCTTAGTACAATGCACTGAAAATCGAACACTACATTACAGTAATTTAATATGCGTTCTAATTACTGATATAATCCAGGTCAATGGTATTTAAATCCATACCTGAATCCTTGGATGGCTTAACAGTATTCTTTAATCAGTTAAGTTGAAATTTAGAAGATTATTATCTTATAATGGGTGACTACGGGTTGAAGAAGAACTAGAAGATATCGATTCGTTAAGACTAAATCTTGACTAAAATTATTGCGGTCCCTTTCTGATCTCTCATGATAGAAAATAACAGGAATAGACTTGTATTAGTTAAGTCGTGATTTTTGCAACAACGAATTGCTACCAGTGTCTTACCCGTTTCTTGGGTCTGGCGAAATTTTACAACGGAAGAGAAGAGGAAGAGGATGAATGAGCTACTACGAGTAGTGAACTAGTGAAACTAAGGGTCGTATTTATAAACAGCTCTCAAGAGTGACAGCGAGTTTGAGTCTGTATCAGAAATGTCATATCAGTACAAAACGACCTGTCAAATCCACTCTTAATATTGCTCTGAATCTTAAGATCGCTTTATAAATACGAGCCTAAGTGGACCGGAAATATAACAAAGTAGGGCATTTATTTGTTTTTATACTTGGATCTACCGATTTTTGAGGAAAGTTATTAGTTTCATCGTGAAAGCATCCTCTTTAAAATGGACAAAATTCTGTAGGTATATTTTGTTAGAATGGTAGGCAACTCTGCATTTTTAAATACGATATGCATTTTTTACAGCGCCTTGAACTTTTTGTCAAATATAAAATAGCTATTAGTTGAGGTCGCCTAGGGCCAAAAAAACTACTAAATTACTATGATCTTATTTTAGAAATACGTCTTGAATGTTTTTATTCATTTTGAGCGCATTAGACAATCTTCCGTATTTTTTACTGACACTTTGCGTTAAGGTGCCAGTTTTTTTTAACTATAGTAAAAAATGTGTTTTAAATTACGTCTATGATTATGATAGATATGTCTATGAGTATGGAGGGGAGAATATGTTCATAGTCAAAGAATTTTTATAGTTTCCAATCAGTATCTGATAAATATATTATCTGTTATATATTATATTTATAGTTATTTATTTCGAGACCTAAACAATTCCTAATTAAATTACTTTCAAAATAATATCTAATGCTCTATTTTGGTTTTCGAGTTCTATTATTTAAAAAAAACTAAAATAATGCTTTATGTATGAGATACTTGCCTTACAATTTATTTTAATCCTATTTTCCGGGAAAATTACCGCAATTTTTTTCACTGCTTATTTCAAATAATTTCAATTAACTATTGCTCATATTAATTTATATGTAATTCTTATGATTTCCAGGTAGCATGGCTTACCTCTGCCAGCCTTTGGGCAGCTTGTTCTCTGGTCCAGTGTTGGACTACTTCGGGCGCAAGAGGGCGCTGCTACTGGTGAACCTACCGCACCTGGTGGCGTGGCTGCTGATGCACTACGCGTGGAACGTGCCGTCGCTCTTCATAGCCAACGCGCTGCTGGGCATCGGCACGGGATTCATGGAGGCACCCTCCGTCACTTATGTGGGAGAAGTCAGGTAGGATATCAAGCAGTGTTGGACTAATTCGGGCGCAAGAGGGCGCTGCTACTGGTGAACCTGCCTGACCTGGTGGCGTGGCTGCTGATGCACTACGCGTGGAACGTGCCGTCGCTCTTCATAGCCAACGCGCTGCTGGGCATCGGCACGGGATTCATGGAGGCACCCTCCGTCACTTATGTGGGAGAAGTCAGGTAGGATATCAAGCAGTGTTGGACTAAATCGTGCGCAAGAGGGCGCTGCTACTGGTGAACCTGCCTGACCTGGTGGCGTGGCTGCTGATGCACTACGCGTGGAACGTGCCCTCGCTCTTCATAGCCAACGCGCTGCTGGGCATCAGTACGGGGTTCATGGAGACACCCTCCGTCACTTATGTGGGAGAAGTAAGGTGCAATATAGTAGTTACATGAGTTGATATAGAATTTTAAATTACACGCATTGGTAACGATAAATTCTAACTTTCCAGAAACAAACACTAAGTAATTACCTCAAAAACACTGATTGATACGGTTGCAGTGTTTTTAGGTTGTGTTTTACAGATAAATAAAAACAAGTTATTGTAAGTACAACTACCTACGAACAACTACGAAATAGCTAATATTTGTGCAATAAGCTTTTGTGTTGTAAGTAGATCTTTGTTTGAGGCACTACCAATTGATTTTGAGTATTATTATAGCAATGGGCCTCAATTGAAACATTTCAAACGACATCAATCTGTTAAAGGAGATACGTAGCGTAAGTACTTTTCATTGATTGACATGATAGAAAATGAAATTTTAAAGTGGCTACTTAAAAATTTTATTTCACGGGAAAAACAAAAAAATCGATATACCAGCTTAGTTCGAGTATTGTATTCCGTTCCTGTCAATTAAATTTAAACTCCTATACAGTGTATTCCGTTTAGTAATACGTTTAGTCGAAGGACTGACAACTTGTCACTACAGCAATACACGATCCCATCTGAAACGCCCTAAGTGGCGATAAAAACTAGTGGATGTATGTAGATCTAACCAGTCTTGAAAGAATAAAGACGTGATTTTACGTATAACAGTAAAAAAGTAAACTTTTTGAGTCTCTGCGTTTTCGAACCGAGACTTAAGCAATCAATGTTACTTATCTGATATAGATAAATATTTTTGTATCTATTAGTTTAATTTTCTCATTAGTTTGGTGTCAAGGTCACTGAATGTTTGATCGTCAATCCGGTTATAATACTGTTTATCATACAGAACATAACTGCCTCCGTCGTCTAGCGGTCTGAGCCATGGGCTTACGACCCGGAGGTCCCGGGTTCGATTCCCGGCGGGGGACAATGACTTTGTGTTGTTGTTTCTAGTTTGGTTAAGGCATTGCAGGCTGATCACCTGATTGTCCGAAAAGTAAGATGATCCATGCTGTCGGATGGGCATATAAATAGTCGGTCCTGCGCCTGATTTCTCTCTGGTCGTGTCAGTCAATCTGTCCCATCAGAATAAGTGATTGAAGGAATAGAGAGTGCACCTGTGTGTAGCGCGAACACTTGGGCGATTGGCCGCCATCATAGAAAATCGGTGGGAGGACTATTATTATTATATTATCATACAGAGGTTGCAATTCGACGTTGCTAACATGACTTATAAGTCCATACCTCGTTTTCAATCATGTGAGTTATCTTAGCCCGAGAGTTTGTTCAAAGGGACGGCAATGATTTTAGTTGAGATTTAGCGAAGTCGTGTTCGTGCTGAATTGCTACAGTGACATAATTAATATTAGGCCAAGGATTACATTAGTTTTTCAAGCAGTGTGAAATATTGATTCCATAAGTAAGAAGTTGAATCTTTGTTACGCCCTGTGGTTGAAAACATTACTTAGACCATGGTGATACATTAAAGTATTTTCTCGTAATAAATGTTTAAACCAAAAACCTTTTCAAAAACCCATGGAGATATCGCAATACCCGCAAGCATTAGGTACATTAAGGGTCGTATTTATAAAGTGATCTCAAGATTGAGAGCAATATTAAGTATGGATTTGACAGGCCGTTTTGTACGGAAATGACATTTCTGATACGAACTCAAACTAGCTGTCACTCTTGAGAGCTGATTATAAATACGGGCCTAAGGCTCGTAGACAATCATCGATCACATCAATGATATATTTTTTAAGCCTTTCAATGCTAATTTGCATAAGCGACAGATTACTCATCTTCAAATATGTAAATAATGGCTCTATAATTAGTGTGTTTATTAGATACGAATAATAATAAGGCCTATATTTTATTTAAATAAACCACCATAAATGTTGATCTTGATAAATCAAATGCTTATCATTTAAAACTAATGAATGTCGAAATTATTTTATATAATACCAAGTATTTACCTCAACTAGTCTTATTTTGGAATAGATTAGTTTCTTTGAAAAATCTGAGCTTTCGAGTTATCTTTATCTAAGGCTCGTATATTATCTTAGCCTAAACTGTCCTAAACGGGGTGTGTTAACGAGCAATAGAGCGGAGCATTCTCGGTGTTAAAAGGATCGACCGCATCAGAAACACCATCCTCCGCTCCAAAACTCAAATAACAGACGTAGGCAAGAAGGCCGCAAAGCTTAAGTGGGACTGGGCTGGTCATGTCATCCGAATGTATCCAGAGAGGTGGGCGCAAAGCTACCTACTGACTGGGTCCCGCAAGAACGGCGGCCTTGAGGGAGACCGAAGAAGAGATGGCGGAATGACCTCACAGCGTTTGACCCAAACTGGTCGGAAACAGCCAAAGATCGGAAAGCCTGTAAAAAAAATCTTAAGATTGAGAGAAATATTAAGTACTGATTTGGCTCTAAGAATTTGACCGGGCGTTTTGTTCTCAAATTGCATTTTGATATCTACGAACTCAAACGCGCTGTCAGTCTCAACAGCTGATAATAATACTATACGGGTCTTAACGGGTTCTTATAAAAACTTAAATGTTGGTGAAAACTCTTTCAAGATTAAATTAGAACCCGTGCCTTGGTCTATTATTTGATGTCATTTAATTTCTTGTCAAACATATGCTTGTCAAATAAATTGTTCATGAGATTAATGCCGAACGCTGTGATTGCCAACTCAGTTGAACTCAGTGCATGCCCATTTTCACCTTTGTAACCACCATGTTTACATTGTATTGCAGCGATCCTTCGATCCGGGGAATCCTGACGACGTTGACCAACAGCTTCACCTCCACGGGCATGTTCCTGGCTTACCTGCTGGGCACCGTGCTGCCCTGGCGGGAAGCCGCGCTCGTGTCGCTCACCGTCCCACTGGGCACCATGCTGCTGGTGCTTTTAGTAAGTGTTATCAAATACGGACCAACAGTACGAAGTCAGTACATATCAACCAGGTTGATGCTTGTTTTTTGTTTATTATCAAACTAGAAATGAACAAGTAGCACCATTTTTGTCTCACCTACTCTTTTTGAATAATATACAACGCCATGCATCTCCATTTTCAGGTTTATAATTTAGAACAGACAGAGTATCATCATTCTGTATCTTTTGAATATTAATTGCTTTATATCATTTAAAGAAGTACATTATAGATAAGAAAAACGCGTTTTGATCCACAAAAAAGAATAATCGCACTCAGACATCCAGATAATAGACGATTGTGAGTTTATCTAAACTACTGTTGCGACATCTATCTGGCCTTGTTGGGACATTTTTAAAGCAAATCTAATAATAAAATGACGAAACGAATACTATACTCACCTAGATATTATTTATGAAATACGTAACTACTGCTATAATTTTGTAATAGTTTAAATTTTTTAGGTCCCTGAGACGCCAGTATGGCTTTTATCCAAAGGACGACAGAAAGAAGCTCTACAATCCTTGTGTCGGCTCCGTGGCTGGGCCAATCCCGAGGATGTTAGAAAGGAGTTCGATCAACTCGTAGAATACAATGACGTCATAAGTCAATGTGCCATATGCGTGAAGGAAGGGAAGACCACTGAACGTCCATGCGAACATAGTCAAGCAAATATCTTCAGAAAATTCATATTAAAATTCAAGCATATCCTGCTAGCGAAAGAAACGATGAGACCTTTCACTCTTGTTATGGCCTACTTTTTGTTTTTCACCATGAGTGGTTTGACTCCTGTAAGACCGAACATGGTCAATATCTGCAAGGCTTTGGGAATGAAATATGATCCAAAGAAGATCGTGGTAAGTGAAAATTATAGCCTATAATTTTCTTATAGAAGTATAAGATGCTAGTGTACTCGTAAGTGCTTTATGCGAGGTGCAGTCTAAATATTTTAAAATTTTGCGAAATCATATCTACAAATTGTGCGTCTCTACTATAACTGTGGTTGTCAAGAAAGGCGAAGTAAAATGTTTACAATTTATGTGCTAAAGCGAAAGTATTATTATATAAACATTTTCGTGTAATACAACTTCCATACACGTAACTTGAACTGATTTTCAGGTCATCACGGGTATAATATTCATAATAATGAACTTACTCTCTTCAATACTGGTAAAGTTGTTCGGCAAAAGGAAGCTTGTGGTCGGGTCTTTGCTGGCCACCGCCTTCTGCAGTCTCTCGATCAGCTTGTATGCTCGAGCAAATCTCTCCCCCGAAGTTTCATCCTACGAGAACGACACGTTTCCTGAACAGAAGGAGGTGCTGCCGGTCATTCTGTTCTTCCTGCTAGTCTGCTTCACCAGTTTGGGCATTCCATGGGTCCTGCTCTCTGAAGTGTTTCCGTTCAGGTAATTAGTTGCTACTACGTTAAATTACTATTCAATACTACCACGTAAACTGATTGAAATATGTCGGTAATTATTCAAATATCAAATTAGTGTGGAATTGTGTCTGTTAAATTCGTACCCAAATATTATACGTTACTAAATATAGGTATGATATAAATCTGAGCTTATTTATTGAGTCACACATTGAAGTTTATCTTTCACAGGAGCAGAGGTATCGCCACAGGGACATCGGCTGCTTTGAGCTACGCCATAATTTTCCTAGCAACCAAAACAAACTACAATCTCGAGACCCACTTCCGCCTAGACGGAGCGTTTGCATTTTATTCAGCCTTTGGATTTTTGGGTGCTACGTACATGTACTTTTTCTTACCAGAAACAGAGAGTAAGACTCTAGTTGAAATAGAAGCGTACTACAAAGGAAACCAGAAGATATTTGCGGATGATTTTCTGATCAACTCGTTCCGTAAGAAAAAAAATGTTATTAATGAATCGAATAAACCCATGCTAGTCACATAAAGTACCTACCTACTCATATTTTAAGTATAAAATAAGTCGATCAAAATCTCAATATTTGCAAAAAGAATGAATGAATAACATAATTATCAATTTCCACTGTAATTTTATATTTTTATTGTATTTATCAAAACATATTTATATTACTAAGGCGATACCATACAAAGTGGCCAATTTTAGCGGCATTTTATTTTGGTTATCAGTGTAAGTAAATAAAGTGCTAAGGCTCGTATTTATAAAGCGATCTCAAGATTGAGCAATATTAAGTATGGATTTGACAAGTAATTTTGTACTGAAATGACATTTCTGATACGAACTCAAACTCGCTGTCAGTCTCAAGTGCTGATCATAAATAGGGCCTAAGTTATTGTTGTTCCTTAATAATATCCTTTAGAACCGCTAGTACCATGTAACACGAATGTTTTTATACTTACACTATACGCATTAAAATAATGTACCAAAATGTTAATCAACATTTATTTATCTTCGTTTTAAAAAGAAATTTAATAACATCCTGTCAAACTCAGGTTGATTATGAAATATATTTGACAGTAAATTTAGTGTAATTAATTCTAAAAATACAGAAATTGATCCTATCCTTCTTTATAAGCATTTTTTTTTTCTGCTATTGTAAAATGTTTTGGTGCTTTTTACCGCGAGTAAGCTCAATTGAGTCAATTGTTGCCGTCCGTCTCTATCTGCTGTCTCAGGATATAAGTGACCATTTAGTCAAGATTTAATTATTTTGTCGATGTCGATACCAGTATGTTACTACGGTGTTAGTGATGATTTCATTGCGCGTCATACACAGGGAATGCTTCAGTAATGATGAAGGAATTGAATACACGTCTACATTAATTTATATTATCTAAATCCTTCTAAAAAAAAATTTGACTTTCCCATACAAAATTACCACTTCGATCAGACAGTTTGTATAGGGACGTAAAAATGCTCTAAGTAATACTTATCCATATTTTAAATATTCAAAGTCAATGATATGCTGATAGATTTAGCTCAAACTTCTTCTTCAATGGTATTTTATTTTTAATTTTAGTATAGTATATTTTTCATTATTCATTGTAACTTCTTAAAACCCTGACAAAATCTCTTGTTTCTCCCTTTACTGTAGTGAGAACCAGGTAACGGAACTGACATTGTGGACATTTTGGGTCGAAGCTGCTGTAGCTTGAGTGTGTAACAGTCGTTTTAGTCAATTGTAACTTTGATTGTCTATCGTGATCATCATCATCTAGGGCCTGCATGTTCCCATCATCTGCGTCGTCGTTAACACTTCCTTCTGTAGGTATATTTTCTTCACTACTCGTAATCGGATCACTGATGCAACTTATCTCCGTGAATTCTGCAAAAAAGGTCACTCTGTCGTAAGGGAATGTAGGTATAAAATGACACCAAATCAGACATAAAATCGACAACATAAATAAATAGTGTTTGGCCTGATATGCTACTGTAAGCGGGTATGGAAAAACTGTTGTTTACCACAATCTGTGTTACTTAGTAAATAATAGATTTATCTTAAGAATAAAAGCGAATAATTATTGAATCTTTATTTATGTCAATTAGTCTACTACAAGTTTCTGCGCTAAAACTTTTTCGAATTTGTGAACGATGCGAGAGGGCATTGATATTGATACCAACAATAATTTTGAGCTGTTAGTATAACTTTCAAGTTTTAGCCGAAACCTTGGCTGCATCAATTTATGAAACTGGATGACTCTGGAAAATTACTGTTAATCAATTGGACATTTCCTATAACTAAGTACTTGTTGGATATCCGGCATCTTTCTTTGAAATACCTATCTAAATATAGTTTCAGACGCCTAGATTCATTTGATAAGAATAATCAACATTTTATAAACTGGAATGTATTTTATTTTACTTGATTTAGCATATTGTGAAGACTATTCTGATGTAGTAAATCCCAAATTCTTAATATTCTCCGCGTTTTTGTAGATTTTGTGCTTTCTGTAGTCGCCCAAGTATTTGGTCTTTGACATAGATTTTTACACATTTTATTTCGCTTTAAGTCTCTAAGTATACGTAAATTCTGTGTCGTTTCTATTTGTGCATCCTTTTCAGTATTTTCATTTATTTCTTTGCCCTCTCTTTTATGTGCTTTATTGCTTACATTATTAATATCGTCACCATAAGTACCATTTTCATCATTACTTCTCCCGCCTTCTTTTGTAGAAATATCATTACAGTTTTCGTGACTTGTTATTGTATTGTATTCTGTAAAAACGAATTGTTTTATAGGAATGCACAGTTTGCTCCCGCTTTGCACAAGGTATTACGTAATTTATAAAAATGTTATTTGTAATCTAGATAGTATTTTGGACCTTGGGCTCTTACGACAAGAGCCCTGATCCTAGTTGCTAACTTTGCTGTGATTTTTTTAAGTTACCTACGTTTTAACAATTTATCATCTCATTTTCCTCCCTATAAAAATCATTGTTCTATTAACGATATAACGGAAAGATCTTAGGTACTTACTTTAAATAAAACCCCGATTTTAATTCACTTAAAGTTATGTATTTGTCTAAAAATATCTTTCAAACTCTTATGTTTAGTAGCAGCCATCATTTGCTGTGTAACTGACCAGGTATATGGCCTTTGGCAGATTCTCTGCTCACATTTTGTTGGGAATCTCGATTTTCGTGAGGAACCTGTGTTTATGTAAATAGTAAAAGTACTCGTATTTATGATTCTGGTAGTACTACGTCTGGATGGAAAATTTGTTAATTTTTTATGATCTTCGATTACACCCTTCTCTAATGATTGATGTATTTCTTCTGATGGTAAGTTGGATTTTGTAAGTTCAGCATTTTTCTTTATTTTTATCGTGGAATAATCGTGTTCTTGGCTGGATTCGATTATATCAGAAATATTTTTTGTAGTAGTAGTAGTAATAGTAGCATAATCATCTTGTTTTAGTGTCGTCCTCTTCGATAGTTTAGAAATAAAACGATTCTGAGTAGATATAGAATCGGCGCTTATTCTATTTTTTGTGAAATCTTTAATACTTGTTGGATGTGAATGTTTGCCTTTGGATACTAAAGATATTTTATCCGTATTGCCGTCTCGACTTTGTGAATGGTCTCTTTTGGAAACTGATGGTATTTCATCAGATTTGCTTGTTGGATAATATGAATGATCCCTTTTTAATTCTGAAGACGTTTTACCATTTATCGAAGTAACTAAATTATCTGCGGTGTGTTTCGTTTTAAATTTACTTATCGATGAAGTACTATCCCAATTCACTGTTTTGGAAACTGAAGGTATTTCATCAGATTTGCTAGTTGGATAATATGAATGGTCACTTTTTAATTCTGAAGATGTTTTACCAGTTATCGAAGTAACTAAATTATCTGATGTGTGTTTCATTTTAAATTGACTTATCGATGAAGTAGTATCCCAATTGATTGGCCTGTTACAACAGATGGTTTCAAGTGTATCTTCTGTCTCTACACATGTAGTTTTACTTTCAACCTTATTTGTAGTACTTGGGCAGCAGGTTAAATCTATTTCATTAAATTCTGAAATAATATTATTTAATCTATTTATCAATTAAACAAACACCAAAATTACTTATATATATCGTTTTATTAAATTGAAGCTGACGATTTTCAACAATAAAGTTTTAAGCTCGTATTTGAAACGATCTCAACATTGAGAGCAAAAAGCTGTTTATTAATACGGGCCTATTTAGTCTACTTTATTGTTCTCAATCACTACTTGAGCAGGCTGATTATATATAATTAATTTCATGAGAGCAGTTAGAATTAGACTTGTACCGATTATGAAATTTAAGCTAAATAAAACACAGAATTTTTCATCAAATTATTAACGCCATTGCGGTATTTTATTATCTTTTCTCCGATAAAATTTTCTTCTACTGCCTCTTGTTGTATACCACCACACAGGATTTTCACATTTCCCATTTCTGCATCGTCTAGGATACCACCATGTTGTTGTTGAATGTTTTAATTTCTTTGTAATAGTTCTTTGTGTTGTATGTTTTGTTTTAGATGATGTTTTTATTGTTTTCGTTTTTGTTAACAGCAAGTGTTGGTTGGATGTGGCTTTGGGTGTTTTTGTTGAATAAAAAGTACTACTATGTGAACTTTTTAATTTACTTATTTCGTAATTTACTGTAGCTTCTGACGTAACCGTAAATATATGGACTGTTTCAGAAGCTACTTTATCGATATTTTTTGTTGTTAAATAACTATTTGATGTAATAGAAGACGTTAATTCTGACGTTGGTTTATTAGTTTTAGACAACAATTCTTTACTTTGTGAAAACGTTCCAGAACTTTTTGTTTTCCTACTAGCAGTTTCTTCGTTAGTTTGTGTAGTAGAAGTTTGTAAATTAGCACTAGGAGTTTTTGTGCTGGTTTGTAAAGGAGAAGTTTGTGAATACATTCCGGAAGTTTGTGAATACGTTCCGGAAGTTTCTGAATACGTGTCAGAAGTTTGCGAATACGTTCCGGGAGTTTGTGAATTTATTTTAGTTGATTGTACGTAAGTTGTAGACGTGAAATTATAATTTCTCGAAGTTTCACTTGCGTTAGTAGCCTCAATACTTTCATAGATATTCCTCTCTGTTGTTTCCCAAACTTTCGGCCTATCACAACACACAATGGTTGTTTCTGGGGTAGCATCCAAGATTTTTGTCGGCACAGATGTAGTTTTGGTCGAAATTGGGTCCGTTTTTGTACTTGTCAAATACTTAGTTGAAGTTTCTGTATTATCTTTGGTAGTCGTTATCACTAAGCTCGTCTTATTCGGGCTTGTTAACTTAATTGGGGTTGTGGTTGTAAATTCCGTTTTATCAGATAAAACAATTTCAGAATAGGACGTAGTTTCCCAAACTTTGGGCCTATCGCAGCACACGGTACTAACTTCAACGGTCGTTTCAATGAAGGTAGTAGGTATAATTGAGGTTTTGATTGTACTTGGTACAGTAGCTTTTGGAGATGTGCTTGGTATAGTAGTAGTTTTAATATCCTTTAAAGACGTTTTCGTACTTGTCATTTGTTTTGCCGAAATTTCTGTATTAGCTGTCATTGTCTTCAAGGTTGGTTTATTCATAGTTGTCTTCGTAATTGGTTTAGTGATCGTAGAATCCACATTATCAGAAAAAAACACTTTTGAATAGGTCGTGGTTTCCCAAAGTTTTGGTCTATCACAGCAAGGTATCGTAGTTTCCGCAGTCAAATTATAAGTTATCTCCTTTTTGGGTGTTGTTGTAGTTTTAGAAGTTGTTATCGTAGGTTTTGACACAAGTGTAGTTATTATGGGCGTTGTTGCTGATGTGGTTGATTTAACGCCCGTGCTGGTATTATTTACCTTTTTATATGTAGTTGTAATTTCTATATTTTCTGTCGTTGTAGTGTCCCACAAAGTTGGCCTATCACAACATGGGGTAGTTGTAGTTTCAGTAGCAACCATTTTTAGCTTAGACGTATGAGGAGCTTTTGTTGTTGTACTTGACATCGTCGGCATCAAATGAGGAATCAAACCATTGCAGAGTAGATTATAGGTTTGTTGATAACCTGAAATAACAATAAAAATTAAATGGTTGGTTTAATTATAAATATGTAATTCAAAACAAAGAGTATATTAACAAAGCACTTATCTTGAATCTTTCGTCATAACAAATTAAAGACACTTATAGTATAAAAGTACGAATGAGTCTTAAGATTGGAGTAAAACTACTTCGTTTTCTTAAAAATTTATTATTGCTAATGGAATTCCATTAAAAATTGTGTGTTCAAGCGCATGAATGACATCCCGGTGTCGGATCACTGGATGTACTGCTCGGGGTGTAGTAGTCTGAAATATAACGGATAGCACGTTATTTTTCATTATCTTGTTTGAATTAGTTTTACTCCAATCGTATTGTATAATATTGAAAACAATCCCGCGATAGAGATTATCATTATGTAGTTATAATGAGAATATTTAAAATACCTATGACATGTCAAATTTCTTTTATGCGGTGACATGCGCATAATTTGACGGCGATTACTTCGAATACGTATGTCAAGCATGAGTAATGATGACATGACATAATTTTCTTCATACATACGAGGAAAGGAAAGAAACACAAGTATTGTACTTAAAATGACAGATAGACTGAAAATGAGGCGCAGTAGCAAACGTAGGTATTCCAGGAACCCAGAGGCTAATATGGTATGAAGATCTTTATTTAGGAGATCGATGGGTACTAACGGCTGCCAAAGTGACATTTTGTCAGCGTAAAATATGTGACAAAGAAATCGAGGACAGAATGTAATATTTTCATGTTTTAAGAAAGTAACGTATTCCAAGGAAAACGGAAAACATCTGTGGTACGCACGGGTGCCAAAGTCGCAGTTGAACTCGTACATGTCGCATTGGTCGAGGAAGGTCCGGTGTTCGCAGCACGACGGCGCCGTGGCACACACCTGCACGCCGTCGTGGACACACGCTGCTGACAATCGGCAGTAGTCTACTGGCTGCAGGACGATCAATCAAAGTATGGTTAGGGGCAGTTTAAACCGAAAACGGATGTCACGCAACGACGTGGCGCGAAACTCCTTGCAGAAACCATTGCTTTTTCGAATTTTGTCAATGAAATGTTTGTAGATCTATTGCTAAATGTGTAGTCTAAGTGATTATTATGGTGTAGTCTAAGTTTCTCTATTTATCATGCTCTCGAAAACTTTGTAATTTGAACTGACCCTTTAAGCCTCATCAACGTGAGATAAAGCCTGCATGACTAATCAAATGAAGTGCTAAACTAAATTGTAGAAGGTAATCATTGAGGGCAATTCGGTAACAACGGAACTTAACTAAATCTTAACTAAAAATTAATGCTGTCCCTATCTGCTCTCTCTTAATAGAAAGTAACAGGTAACTTCTAATATTACCACTCGGTCTCAGAGTACTTTTAGATCCAGACCTGCCTTAATAAAAATAAGAAGAGGCATCTATTAGATAAAGTAGGTACCTAATTGACACGTTGTCACTTACGTATAGCAAATGCTGTTCTGTCCAAGGTATACTCAAGCCTAAAACCAAAAATCTAATAAGTATATCTACATACATAAAACCACGCTAGGCATTGTTAAGAAAATGTACTAGTATATCGATGAGTTGTCATCACTGGTCTTTACAGGATTTCCGATTCCGGTAAGAGAAGAAACTGAAACATTCTGTTATTTAGTCATTGCACACCCAGAATGGAAATATTTTTGAAATACTTGTAGATGCTTGAAGCAATACCAATAGAAGCACCTATTTAGCAAACAAAGAAATATTTTCTTTTTTGAGATAGCTTTTGAGTTTGCCCATCTAAGGCTCGTATTTATAAAGCGATCTCAAGATTGAGAGCAATATTAAGTTTGGATTTGACAGGTCGTTTTGTACTGAAATGGCATTTCTGATACAAACTCAAACTCGCTGTCACTCTTGATTATAAATATGGGCCTAAAACTCGCACTTATCGCTTGAATTAAGGATTTTTTCGAAGCGTTAATTACCTACGCTAATTCTATGTCAAGTCTGTGGTCGGTTAACTGCTGGAATGTCAACATGATAATGGACAATTAACATGAATGGATAATGGATAAAGAACAGGACAATATTTTTCAAACAAACGAAAGTACTTATCTACTAATAATAGGCAACGTTACCCCATAAAATAAGAACATATAACATTTTCTCACTCCACTTTGTCTACATTTTAATGTTTTTGGTAGCTTGTGAAAATGGAAACATTGTGCAAGTCGATCTCGGTCCCTTATCGAGAGTTGTGCAATGAAACGCTGCTACTTAGCTATAGCTAGCAGTATAGGTTTAATATTCATTTTTTTTTATAACCGTACATAGAATGTGTCTTAAAATGGATTTAATTTATACGGCATGAAATTGTGTTTGTTTTTAAAAGCAGAACGGTTGATAATGCTGATGAAACTGAACAACTATGCCTGAATAGAAGTATAGATATACAATAATAAGTTAACTACGGGTAATTTTTCCACTCTTCTGTGTTGACTCTTTGAATTTTTTTTTCAGTTACACTTGTAAAATCCTTTAACCTTCTTCTTTACAAGTTTTACCAATACCAATCTAGGAATTAGTTCAAGTCTCATAAATCTGTAATTTGCTGTAAGAATTTTAAAGTCCGAGATGTGTAGTTTTTGCATCTGTTCCGTAGATTTGACTAAAATGTTCAGATAAGTTTCAGATTATACGTTACCTACTTAAATAAGTTCTTACTATTTATTTATTTATTAATAACAATCCCAAAAAATACACCAAAAATTAATACAATTCCAAGGTTTTTGTGACACTGACGTACACCTTACAATTCAACGTCGAAGTTCGGCTACAAAAGATTCTCTAACAAAATATGTTGTTTCAAGTATACAAGGTCAATGGGGGGAACACACTCGTCGATTCCCAACAAACTGTATTTATTATTTAATGAAATGATTTTTTAATTTAGTTTAAAGTTCTTAGACATAATAAGTACCTATCTTGTTTTAAAGAGTGAGGAAGGTTTTTAATCAAATTAAACACAATGGCTAAATAATAAAATACTACAGATGTATGATTAACTAGAAATTAATTTTGCAACATCATGTTTAAAACATAAAGTAGTTATGTTATGATTTAGTAAAGTAGTCGAGTTTTGATAATTATTTTGTTCTTCTTCTTTTCATACCTCTCAATATCTATAGTGAAAATAACAGCGAATTTTTCAAATTAAATTGTAACTCATACTCAACTTCCGATAGCTAGCGCCGCTAAATGCCAGTTTTTTTCATAAACTACCGTTGTTATAGGAAAACTTAGTGAAACAATGAAATTATTGTTTTAAGAAATCGTCGTAGAAGACGTACCTACAGGATGCTTACTAAGAACGATTCTTCGTTTTGGCCTATTAATAGGTGCACATATTTTAATAACTCCCTGTACCTACTCTCCTATAAGTATCTGTATAAAATAAAATAAAACGGTCAAGTGCGAGTCGGACCCGCTCACCGAGGCTTCCGTACCAACTTAGGGGTATTTAAAGCGAATATACATAGATCCCCCAGTTTTGTTTCCCC
This sequence comes from Scrobipalpa atriplicella, assembly GCA_029255725.1. Classification (NCBI taxonomy): domain Eukaryota; kingdom Metazoa; phylum Arthropoda; class Insecta; order Lepidoptera; family Gelechiidae; genus Scrobipalpa; species Scrobipalpa atriplicella. Next base: position 6,232 of record JARACY010004106.1, on the reverse strand, counting down.
GAAAAGGTAACTACTGTAAAGACTTTATTCACACAAAAATATTAACTGGAGTGAAGGACAAACTTAACTTTGCTGCTGTCTCCATACTTGATACCTGTGCTTGATACAACGAAAATAAGTTTGTAATGAAAGACTTGATTTTTTTTTCGTGATGTGTGAACAAATTTACAGTTTTCGGATTTTTTCCTTCTTTCTAAATTTCAGAATTGTAGGTCAACGGGGAGTACCCTATAGGTTTTTGAATCTTGAGAAAGGCAAAACCTGTATGGTACTTCCCGGTGATCCTATAAGGGTTATTTTTTTTCAAAAAGAGCGTGTGTGCCGAGCACCCGTGTCAGAAGTGAAACTTCTTTGACATTTCTGACATCGTAACGGGACAATCCAAAATCGTCCCCGTGTGCCCGTGACGCGACCTTGAAATTTTACTCTCAACGCGCCTAAAGAAGTTTCACTTCAAAAAGATGCTACAGAGTCCCTAGATCTTGGGTTATTTTTTGACGAGCACCTCCCAATGCTAGGAAAAATATATCCCAATTCTGAAATAGGTTCAGTACAATGCGCATTAACATATTATAGACTAATAAAATAGCCTTATTCTGTCTAATTATCACACTTACTACACAATAACCGAAACGGACATTTTTTTAGACAAAAGAAATGCATTCGTGTACCTTTTTAGGAAACTTGTTTAGATATTATAATATAATGGTACACACAATTTTGTTTATAATAAACACTTTGAACTTGCATGATATGACTTTAAATCATAGATTTAGGATACAGTTTATGAATTACTTAAGTTAATAATAACAATTTAATTATACCCTACACAACAACACACACACGTATAAAATGAATGTTGTGCTATGGACATAACCACAAAATAAATATTTTCGTGACAAAGTGGATGTGCACACACGAGGACACGAGTATATGACGATGTTACATTTTGACAGTTAAGTAGGTAATACTGTATCACCTTGAGTTGCGGAGGTCAGATGGCAGTCGCTCTGTGTAAAAACCATTACTCTAGTTCAATCCCCTAGATTAGGTAGCCGACCCCAAGACATACGGGAAAAAGGCTAGGAAGATGATGACTGTATCACCTTGAGTTCAGCAAAACATATTCTCTCGAGTATCTACACCATGTATTTCAGGTACTGTTATGTATTACAGCAGGCAAGTTGAATTGTTGCGAGTATAGTCGCTTCTATTTTATAAACCACGATTCATTTGAAATACCTTGCTGGAAACAGACAGCCGCCTGCGCAGCTCAAAAACTACAGTTATCTTCACATACCTTCTCATTTTTATTAGATGCTGCTGGCAGTTTTTGGCAGATGTTATGTTTTATTTTTTTATTTATACAACATTTCTGAACCTATTTCAGAATTGGGATATATTTTTTCCTAGCATTGGGAGGGGCTCGTCAAAAAATAACCCAAGATCTAGGGACTCTGTAGCATCTTTTTGAAGTGAAACTTCTTTAGGCGCGTTGAGAGTAAAATTTCAAGGTCGCGTCACGGGCACACGGGGACGATTTTGGATTGTCCCGTTACGATGTCAGAATGTCAAAGAAGTTTCACTTCTGACACGGGTGCTCGGCACACACGCTCTTTTGAAAAAAAATAACCCTTATAGGATCACCGGAAGTACCATACAGGTTTTGCCTTCTCAAGATTCAAAACCTATAGGGTACTCCCCGTTGACCTACAATTCTGAAATTTAGAAAGAAGGAAAAAATCCGAAAAACTGTAAATTTTGTTCACACATCACGAAAAAAAAAATCAAGTCTTTCATTACAAACTTATTTCGTTGTATCAAGCACAGGTATCAAGTATGGAGACAGCAGCAAAGTTAAGTTTGTCCTTCACTCCAGTTAATATTTTTGTGTGAATAAAGTCTTTACAGTAGTTACCTTTTCGGGGAAACAAAACTGGGGGATCTATGTATATTCGCTTTAAATACCCCTAAGTTGGTACGGAAGCCTCGGTGAGCGGGTCCGACTCGCACTTGACCGTTTTATTTTATTTTATACAGATACTTATAGGAGAGTAGGTACAGGGAGTTATTAAAATATGTGCACCTATTAATAGGCCAAAACGAAGAATCGTTCTTAGTAAGCATCCTGTAGGTACGTCTTCTACGACGATTTCTTAAAACAATAATTTCATTGTTTCACTAAGTTTTCCTATAACAACGTAGTTTATGAAAAAAACTGGCATTTAGCGGCGCTAGCTATCGGAAGTTGAGTATGAGTTACAATTTTAATTTGAAAAATTCGCTGTTATTTTCACTATAGATATTGAGAGGTATGAAAAGAAGAAGAACAAAATAATTATCAAAACTCGACTACTTTACTAATCATAACATAACTACTTTATGTTTTAAACATGATGTTGCAAAATTAATTTCTAGTTAATCATACTTCTGTAGTATTTTATTATTTAGCCATTGTGTTTAATTTGATTAAAAACCTTCCTCACTCTTTAAAACAAGATAGGTACTTATTATGTCTAAGAACTTTAAACTAAATTAAAAAATCATTTCATTAAATAATAAATACAGTTTGTTGGAATCGACGAGTGTGTTCCCCCCATTGACCTTGTATACTTGAAACAACATATTTTGTTAGAGAATCTTTGTAGCCGAACTTCGACGTTGAATTGTAAGGTGTACGTCAGTGTCACAAAAACCTTGGAATTGTATTAATTTTTGGTGTATTTTTTGGGATTGTTATTAATAAATAAATAAATAGTAAGAACTTATTTAAGTAGGTAACGTATAATCTGAAACTATCTGAACATTTTAGTCAAATCTACGGAACAGATGCAAAAACTACACATCTCGGACTTTAAAATTCTTACAGCAAATTACAGATTTATGAGACTTGAACTAATTCCTAGATTGGTATTGGTAAAACTTGTAAAGAAGAAGGTTAAAGGATTTTACAAGTGTAACTGAAAAAAAAATTCAAAGAGTCAACACAGAAGAGTGGAAAAATTACCCGTAGTTAACTTATTATTGTATATCTATACTTCTATTCAGGCATAGTTGTTCAGTTTCATCAGCATTATCAACCGTTCTGCTTTTAAAAACAAACACAATTTCATGCCGTATAAATTAAATCCATTTTAAGACACATTCTATGTACGGTTATAAAAAAAAATGAATATTAAACCTATACTGCTAGCTATAGCTAAGTAGCAGCGTTTCATTGCACAACTCTCGATAAGGGACCGAGATCGACTTGCACAATGTTTCCATTTTCACAAGCTACCAAAAACATTAAAATGTAGACAAAGTGGAGTGAGAAAATGTTATATGTTCTTATTTTATGGGGTAACGTTGCCTATTATTAGTAGATAAGTACTTTCGTTTGTTTGAAAAATATTGTCCTGTTCTTTATCCATTATCCATTCATGTTAATTGTCCATTATCATGTTGACATTCCAGCAGTTAACCGACCACAGACTTGACATAGAATTAGCGTAGGTAATTAACGCTTCGAAAAAATCCTTAATCAAGCGATAAGTGCGAGTTTTAGGCCCATATTTATAATCAAGAGTGACAGCGAGTTTGAGTTTGTATCAGAAATGCCATTTCAGTACAAAACGACCTGTCAAATCCAAACTTAATATTGCTCTCAATCTTGAGATCGCTTTATAAATACGAGCCTTAGATGGGCAAACTCAAAAGCTATCTCAAAAAAGAAAATATTTCTTGTTTGCTAAATAGGTGCTTCTATTGGTATTGCTTCAAGCATCTACAAGTATTTCAAAAATATTTCCATTCTGGGTGTGCAATGACTAAATACAGAATGTTTCAGTTTCTTCTCTTACCGGAATCGGAAATCCTGTAAAGACCAGTGATGACAACTCATCGATATACTAGTACATTTTCTTAACAATGCCTAGCGTGGTTTTATGTATGTAGATATAACTTATTAGATTTTTGGTTTTAGGCTTGAGTATACCTTGGACAGAACAGCATTTGCTATACGTAAGTGACAACGTGTCAATTAGGTACCTACTTTATCTAATAGATGCCTCTTCTTATTTTTATTAAGGCAGGTCTGGATCTAAAAGTACTCTGAGACCGAGTGGTAATATTAGAAGTTACCTGTTACTTTCTATTAAGAGAGAGCAGATAGGGACAGCATTAATTTTTAGTTAAGATTTAGTTAAGTTCCGTTGTTACCGAATGCCTCAATGATTACCTTCTACAATTTAGTTTAGCACTTCATTTGATTAGTCATGCAGGCTTTATCTCACGTTGATGAGGCTTAAAGGGTCAGTTCAAATTACAAAGTTTTCGAGAGCATGATAAATAGAGAAACTTAGACTACACCATAATAATCACTTAGACTACACATTTAGCAATAGATCTACAAACATTTCATTGACAAAATTCGAAAAAGCAATGGTTTCTGCAAGGAGTTTCGCGCCACGTCGTTGCGTGACATCCGTTTTCGGTTTAAACTGCCCCTAACCATACTTTGATTGATCGTCCTGCAGCCAGTAGACTACTGCCGATTGTCAGCAGCGTGTGTCCACGACGGCGTGCAGGTGTGTGCCACGGCGCCGTCGTGCTGCGAACACCGGACCTTCCTCGACCAATGCGACATGTACGAGTTCAACTGCGACTTTGGCACCCGTGCGTACCACAGATGTTTTCCGTTTTCCTTGGAATACGTTACTTTCTTAAAACATGAAAATATTACATTCTGTCCTCGATTTCTTTGTCACATATTTTACGCTGACAAAATGTCACTTTGGCAGCCGTTAGTACCCATCGATCTCCTAAATAAAGATCTTCATACCATATTAGCCTCTGGGTTCCTGGAATACCTACGTTTGCTACTGCGCCTCATTTTCAGTCTATCTGTCATTTTAAGTACAATACTTGTGTTTCTTTCCTTTCCTCGTATGTATGAAGAAAATTATGTCATGTCATCATTACTCATGCTTGACATACGTATTCGAAGTAATCGCCGTCAAATTATGCGCATGTCACCGCATAAAAGAAATTTGACATGTCATAGGTATTTTAAATATTCTCATTATAACTACATAATGATAATCTCTATCGCGGGATTGTTTTCAATATTATACAATACGATTGGAGTAAAACTAATTCAAACAAGATAATGAAAAATAACGTGCTATCCGTTATATTTCAGACTACTACACCCCGAGCAGTACATCCAGTGATCCGACACCGGGATGTCATTCATGCGCTTGAACACACAATTTTTAATGGAATTCCATTAGCAATAATAAATTTTTAAGAAAACGAAGTAGTTTTACTCCAATCTTAAGACTCATTCGTACTTTTATACTATAAGTGTCTTTAATTTGTTATGACGAAAGATTCAAGATAAGTGCTTTGTTAATATACTCTTTGTTTTGAATTACATATTTATAATTAAACCAACCATTTAATTTTTATTGTTATTTCAGGTTATCAACAAACCTATAATCTACTCTGCAATGGTTTGATTCCTCATTTGATGCCGACGATGTCAAGTACAACAACAAAAGCTCCTCATACGTCTAAGCTAAAAATGGTTGCTACTGAAACTACAACTACCCCATGTTGTGATAGGCAACTTTGTGGGACACTACAACGACAGAAAATATAGAAATTACAACTACATATAAAAAGGTAAATAATACCAGCACGGGCGTTAAATCAACCACATCAGCAACAACGCCCATAATAACTACACTTGTGTCAAAACCTACGATAACAACTTCTAAACAACAACAACACCCAAAAAGGAGATAACTTATAATTTAACTGCGGAAACTACGATACCTTGCTGTGATAGACCAAAACTTTGGGAAACCACAACCTATTCAGAAGTGATTTTTTCTGATAATGTGGATTCTACGATCACTAAACCAATTACGAAGACAACTATGAATAAACCAACCTTGAAGACAATGACAGCTAATACAGAAATTTCGGCAAAACAAATGACAAGTACGAAAACGTCTTTAAAGGATATTAAAACTACTACTATACCAAGCACATCTCCAAAAGCTACTGTACCAAGTACAATCAAAACCTCAATTATACCTACTACCTTCATTGAAACGACCGTTGAAGTTAGTACCGTGTGCTGCGATAGGCCCAAAGTTTGGGAAACTACGTCCTATTCTGAAATTGTTTTATCTGATAAAACGGAATTTACAACCACAACCCCAATTAGTTAACAAGCCCGAAC